>JAVSBS010020539.1:0-13356 GCA_033124195.1 Coracias cyanogaster | reverse complement strand
CAGTAAAAGAGATGATGATCCAGCTTACAGCCTGCTTCAGTAACCAAAAATAAACAAATCTAGTATTTAAAGTTGAATTAATTTTCTCTTTGGATTGTGGTCAGGTTGGAATAAAGTTTAATTCCTTCAAGCTATGCTTTCCCTCAAACACTATCAGTTTTTAGAAGCTTTTCTAGGAGAAGCCAGTTAATATCTCTTATAGCACATCGTGCTGCTGAACTTTGTCTCGGTGGAGAAGGAAGGCTGGGCTGTAACTGCAGTCGCTCCCAGTGAACTCATACTTGTCACATATCCAGGACTTGATGGGCTTGTCTGCCCTTCACACCCACCCAAAATACAGCTGTGTCCCAGGGAGATGACCTCCACCCTGGGCCCCAAAGTACTAGGCAATGCTGAAGTACAGATGGCTCTGGTACCACCACCAGAAAAAGATACAAGACAGCAGAAACAGCTCAGCTTTCCTCTCCTACAATCCCAAAGGAGCACAGAGGCTGTGGCTGCACTGGGAAGCATTTAGGGAATGTGCTACTGCAGGCAGCTTCCTGTCCCTCCCGAGGTGGAGCAGGTAGCAGAAGAGGAAAGAGCATGTGACAGGATCCCAAAGAAAGGATTTTCTTTTTCCCCCCCAGTAGCTAATATGCCCATGGAAATTACAAGTAAAGTGAATTAGAAATTCTCATTAATGGCAGAAGTTTGACATGATTGGCAAAACTGAACCTTAGAGCATGGTTTGTTTGCCTGAAAGGCCAGTGCCTTTGGAAATAGCCTGCTTGGAGCATTGGGCGGGACTGGAGAAGTGAGGCCTTCATGTCAGAAGCAGCAAAGATGATGGGTTAGGCTGTGCAGCCCATCGTGGCTCCTGAACTCTTCCCTGAGCTTCCCCTGTCCATACTGTCCTTGCAGCACCTAATACCCAGAGAATTCAGGCTGCAATCTTGGAAGAGATTATAGACTTGGCTGATGAAACCAAGGATATGACATCATGTGCTTCAGCTTCTGTACCACATGTGACTGAGGACATAATGGCTTTCTGATTTAAGAAAAAAATAACTGTAACATCAGTAAAGCACCTGAGACATGAATTGGTACCAGATAGCTCTCCTGCAGTAGTCACCAAATGTGGGGGACTATGTGTAGTCAATGGCATTTCACAAGAACTGGGACTTCTAAACATATTCCTAATCAAACCTTTTCATCAATGGCAATATAAAACCTCTGCTGGTAAAACTTATGGACAGAATGATGATAAGCAGGGAATGATGACACCAGGAAAGTCAGATACAAAAATAGGAGTGACTTGATGAGTTCATGTCTGCAGAAGTGTTTTTTATTTAGCCATCTACAAAGCTATACTTCTGAGAAGACAGAGGCAGCGTGTATAGGTAGAATGAATATTGTAACAGAAAACCTGCGTGTTTGCAGGGGTTAAGGGCTGCAGTGGATGCAAAACTCAGCATGAGCTTCCAATACATTTTGCTGCGGCTAAAGGGCCACTGTGATTGCTGGGGGTAGGGAGCAGAAAGAGCAGGAAGCTCTATATTTAAAAAGGAGAGACAAACGAATGCTCTGTGTGGTTCAGGGACCATTTTCAGGAAACACTGAAAAACTAGGCAAGTTGCAGAAAAGAGCCACGGAAATTATTTGGACTAGCAGAAAATCCCTGATAAAAAGAGACTTTTTAGCTTAAGAAAATAAAAACAGGAGAGGGAGAAAGAAAGGACTAAGAAATACTTCATTACAGTATATAAGTGGAATGTGGGAAAAAATACCAGGTACTTAATTTACCATATGAAAGCATAAAAAGACACAACACCTGGAATCTGAGGTATGCAAATAAACATAGGAAATGAGGATCAATGTTTGACCAGAAAGGATGATTAGCTTTGGACCAAGCCACCAATTGTTGCAAGTCTTCTAGCCAAGATGCAATACCTCTTTTTGAAGATGTCAGAGGAGTTACTAGGCTAAATATGAGAGTAACTAGCTGAGACTTAATGACTTTTAGCATATGGGCTGTCAGAATAGATTCTTTAATGCTCCCTTTTGGCCTCTGACTGCATTAAAACCCCTCTTTCATGATGTGAATCTTGGCTTCCTAGCACTCCTTATCATTTCTTTCTACTCAGACTGTTCTTGGAGGAGTTTCTCTCGCTCTCTCCCTCTCTCTGCTTTTATTATGCCACTGCAGACAAAACCTGGGGTTTTTAAAGGTCCTCAAGGGAGTTAGACTCCCACCTTCCTCTGAATTCAAAGGGAACTGGGGGCCAAATGCAGATCTTGTGACAGCATCAACCCAGAGCCCTGAAATTCAGTGTAGCTTTGAAAAACCTCCTAAAAAGCAAGTTTGCTGATAGTGGGCTGTCTTGAGTTTTTTTCCTTCATCTTAAGAATTTTTCTGATGGGAGTTCTATAAATATACACAATGGTGACTAGAAATAAGAGAGTACATGTCTGGCTGTCACATACAAATTTTCTGCAAGGAAAATCACCACAGTTATTTTACTGGCTGGTTATCTCAAAGCAGCAAGTATCCAGACGGTTGTCTCCAACTGTTGTTATTAAATTCAGCAGGAAATCCATCCTGTCCAAAAGAATTATTAGTTTCCATTGCTCTTGGAGATGTCCAGAGATGTTAATTTGTGTGTGTTTGTGTTGCACAAGTAGCCAGCTAGTGAGAAGGGCCATGGTTTGGTCTCATCTCTGAGCTTTGGGAGCTTAGTGGACCTGTAAAACTGATGTCAATGTCTAGGCTAGGGTGGCTTATTTACGAATAAAAGGCTTCCCACAACACCCCAAATGCTCCAACTATAAATATCTTTCACATCACAGGACAGCATTTGAAATTAGTAGATTAACATCTCAAAGTGAGGTTCAGATGCCAGTAGCAGCAGTCTTCGTTGTGAAGAAGTTGACATTTTTTAGCTGTTTCTGCCCAGAGGTGTGTGAGATACCCCAGTTTCCCCTTTTACTCACAAGAGGAAATAACTGTGGTGGCAATCTGGTCTTTGTCAGACTGTAGATGCTCAGCCACAAAGCAGTGGTCCCTTGTTTATACCGTAAGGTCTTTGGGGGATGGGAATCATCTACCAAAAGCAGCAGGAAGCTGAAGCAGGACCAGGGGGTATTTTGCCTTGGCTGACTGCCTGGAGCAGGATCTCTCCCTCGCCAGCCTCACCACAGTGCTGTTGAGGAGGGACCACCTTGGGGACCTGACCCCTCGCTGTGTGGGGACCTGGGCTGCAGGGACCCCAGCAGCCCCAAGGGATGCTCAGGGAGCCATAACCCACTGCCAGGGATGTTTTGCTTCCAGCCACCCTTGCTGCTGCCTTGACCACCAGGAAGGTGACCAGATGGCAAGATGACCATTAAAGGTGATTCGCAGTGCTCTGCCAGTCTCCAGCCTACAGATTTCCTACTCCTCCTCTCTGCAGCACAGGAGAGCTTGAACATATCCCCTGACTGCCCCACTGGACTTCTTTCCTTGACCAGTGAACAGCTGATCGGACAGAGAAACTGTCATGCTCAGCCTTGGCCTGACCTGATGCTGCAGTGTTACTTCCCTGGTCATCTTGGCTGTACTGAAATGATAGATGTTATCCTGGCATAAGCCTGGCAGCTTGTCAGTGTAATTGCAGTGCTTCACCACCAGCCCCCTATTTGTTTTTCAGAAAGATAAAAGCTCTAGCATGTTTAGAAAAGTTCAGATTTGTCTTTAAAACTGTGATTCAACTTGAAAATCATTGTATTTCTGACAGACTAAATACACAAATGTTTTTAAGGGGATGTCTGCGTTAGGTCTCCATTTAGCTCTCTCAGTAGCACCACAGCTGTGTATAACTGTCTGGCAAAAGTCTTCTAGAGAAACATGACAGCACAGAAATCTGTCACAGCCTTGAGAAAAAAATCACACTGTTGATGTTTGGTTTTATAAAAGATACTTCTGGACATAGATAAAACACACCTCAGTGAGCACATAGACACGTAGCAGGGCTCACCATTGGTGCTGCAGCACAATGCATGCTCCAGTGAATGAACACCGTGGTCAGTGGTGTGGGGCATTGTGCAGCAGCAGCTGGAACAAGGCTGGAAAAGCAGCTGGACCCAAGTGCCACAGCCCCCCAGCACCAGCACAAGATGCTGACAGAGCCCTGGGGTGTGAGGGGTTTGGGACCTGTGGGAATTGTTTTGCATGCATAGAATCAGAGAATCGTACACTGTTTTAGGCTGGAAGGGATCTCCAGAGGTCATCCAGTCCAACCTCCCTACACAAGTAGGGACATCTCTACCTAGGTCAGGTTGCTCAGAGCCTCATCAAGCCCGACCTTGAATGACTCCAGGGATGGGGCCTCCACCACCTCTCTGAGTAGCCCATTTCAGTGTTCTATGACCCCCATGTTAAAGAACTTTTTTTCTAATATCCATCCTAAAAATCTATCTTTTCCTAGCTTAAAACCATTGCTCCTTGTCCTATCACTACAAAACCTTGTGAAGAGACCTTCCCCTACCTTCCTGTAGGCCCCCTTCAGGTACTGGAAGGTCAGTACAAGGTCCCCCCAGAGCCTTCTCTTCTCCAGGCTGAACAGCCCCAACTCCCTCAGCCTGTCTTCATACGGGGGATGCTCCATTCCCCTGATCATTTTGGTGGCTCTCCTCTGGACATGCTCCAATATGACCACATCCTTCTTGTGCTGGGGGCTCCAGAACTGGACACAGTATTCCAGGTGAGGTCTCACCAGGGCAGAGTAGAGGAGCAGAATCACCTCTCTTGATCTGCTGGCCACAGTTCTTTTGATGCAGCCCAGGTTGTGATTGGCCTTCTGGGCTGCATTTGCACACTGGTGGCTCGTAGCCAGTTTTTTGTCCACCAGCACCCCCAAGTCCGTTTCCATATGGCTGCTTTCCAGTATATCCTCTCCCAGCCTATACTGATAATGCTGGTTGCCCTGGCCCAGGTGGAGGACCCTGCACTCGGCCTTGTTGAACTTCGTAAGAAGGTCTAGTCCCGCACAGCCACTGAAGAGGCTAGGATTTATCTAATGGCCAGTGACTTCAGGAACAGAAGCACTTATCAGAGTCATGGCTGGTTATTTTTACAGAGTGGATGGCTATAAGAACATGTAGAGTACATAGACAATTCAAGAGATACTCTGTATGTTAGGAGTGGGGAGGGGCTGGGTCCAGTAGCTAAATGGAGGGAAGTTTGCCACAGCTCCATGCCCTTGGTTCCAACCACTGGTGGGGATGAGTGTGAATTCCCCTTGCATGTACACAGCACGTGCTTACCTGGCTGACCACACAGATCAATGCAGGCACGCACATGGCACCAATGGCCTCATCCTCTTCTCCTCTCTGGCTGAACAACGTGAAGGTCTCTCAGTGTGAAACATTAATACATAATTGTATGTGTCTCTCTTGATGTAGACATATACATGCACCCTATTAATTATATATTACCCATATATTAATAACATGTCCTTAATATATATTAATAACTAGTATTTATAGAATTGCTGTAACTAGTAATTATTTTACTAATCATACTTACATGTATAATTATGTATGCACACACTTATGTACCATGCGGGTTTTTCCAGCAGCTGGGTTTAGGCATGCAGACTGACCGGTAGCTGCCCCTGCACCCTGGCCTCTACAGTTTCTGGCATGTGGACATATGAGCCCACAGGGCCCACAGCCACCCCTCTGCACACACACAGTTTGCCAGGACCCCGTGGGTTCTTCTCATAGCCAACCTCCCATGGTCTTGCCATCAGAGAGACACAGGCACAAGGAGGGTGTCTGATTGACCTCCAGGCTCTACTGACTCATGAACAGCTGGCTGTGATCCCACTGGTCCTTCCATAGTCAGCTCTTCCTGTGGTCTCACCACTGGAGACAGACAGCCCATTGGGTCCCTAGGTGCTTCACCTACTCAACAGCAAGCCCTGTTTGGTATTTGCTAGTGATCAAATGCTGACTTTCAGACTTGCACTCATGCCAGTTGCTCGTAGCTGGAGCCCTGAACACACACATATACACACACATGAGCACCCAGAATAGAGAGTCACCCCCTCAGGAAAAGAGAGTCCAATGAGAAGGCAGGACAGACTGTGATGGTCAGGTGCAGGACAGAGCCAGACAAGTATCCTGACAAGTCACCTGCTGATATGTGATTGGCCCTTTTGATTCCCTTATCCCTCCATTTTTCCATGCTTCTTCCCCCCATCTCCCCAAAACCCCATAGTAAGTCCTGTGCAACCCCCAAATGCTCTTCCCTTGCATCCCATAATGTGCCCAATACCCCTAGGCAGAGTCCAAAAGACACTCTTTCCAGAGCTCCTGTTGTCTCTTCTTGATGGGTCAGTGTGTGGGCATTGGGGCTGAAACTGCTGGGACATGTAGAGATGGGCCTTTGGTGGGCTGATGGCTCATCCTGAGATGAGCCTGGGAATAGCTGGGCAGGGGCTTATTTGGGGTTCTGTGCTGCTGTTGTCTATCTGTGTTCCCCTGTGTGTGTGAGGATGAGTTTTATAAAAATCTAAGGCCAGCTGTAGAACATGTAGAATTTCTGGCCTGCTGAGTCAGGACAACAATGGCTTTGCATGGGAAGCTATATTCTCTTTGCTTCTGTCATGAGGCTTCTAGTGCAATCAGGCTAATGAAGAATAACTTCTGCATTCAAGATCCACAAGGTGAGAGTGCTTAGAGAAGCTGGAGGAGGAAAATGGAATTACAAAATCCCCCTTTCAGGATCGTCTCCCAAGCCTGAGAGGAGGAGAAGAAAAACGGTATTTGGGTTGAGGGAGGTGGGTGGTATGTGTGGCAGGATGGACATGTGACTGTCTTTATATCCTTTTTTTTTGTAAATGCTACCATAGCCTGTACACAAGAGATATAAAGCATCACAACCTGGGCTGATCTATAACAGCAAGAGACCTTTGCAAGGACCAAGCCTGTCCACATCTGAGAGCTCTTATGCTAGCTAGCCACCTCCTACATGCTACTGACAGTCCATGCAGCTCTCTCTGCTCTTTGTGGGGGGACTGAATCCCAGCAAGAATAAGGCTGTCATTGCCTGTAAGCATGTCACACCAAAATACAGAAACTTGGCATCTCTTCTAAGTATTTTTCTGGGCTAGTAATCAAACCTAGCTGTGTCATGGAGCACACTTGATAATAGAATTATTAAGATCTTCACTGACAGTTCATTTCTATAATGGACAAATAAGCAAATACATACCATACAAATGTTCCATTAAAAATCCATAGTGGATTTGTAAGGCAAAATAATAAGACATTTGAGACAACCCAACTTTAAAACTATGCTCACTGTCATATGCGGCCTTTTCTGTGAAGGTCACAGCATGGTTCCCCACTCTCCTTGAGACACCTCCATCCCTTCACTGAATGGGAAGTGTTCATTAAATGAACAGCCATTACTATTTTGTATTTTATTGAAATGACTCATCTTTAGAGCAGAGTCTAGACCAACTTAATTTTTCCATGGCTTTTTAGAAGGTTAGCAGACAGTTGCATGCTTATTAAATAGTTTTTTCTTGTAGTACTTCTGAATTAGGAAAGGTAAGTGAGAAATGCAGGTGGGCAGTGACGCCAAGAAGTTAAGCAAGACAGGTGCTCGCTATTTAATATTTTTCTGGTAGGGGAAAACCCAGCTAGAATCTGTTTGGGGTTGATGTTTTTTTTTGTTGTTGTTAGGTTTTTTGGGAGTAAGAGGCCAGGTATTTCTTTTTGTTGTTGCTTTGTTGATTTTGTGGGTTTCTTTGAAGAGCACATGAAGTGCTATAGATATCCATGTTTAAAGAGGATCTGTCATCTCTCATCACAATTACAGGCATTCAGCTTTTTAATGACTCCAACCCCAGTAACACCAGCCACTTGAGAAAGTCTGCTGTATTCAGTTAGCAATTGCCTTTGTAAAGCTTGGCTTGCTACTTAGCCGCACTTAACCAGGAACTCTAGCGGAAGCAGAGGGATTGTTTCTTGTCTCACAAAACTGAACTGCTTTGACCAGCAGACTGCCTTTCATCATCTTCCTCACCTTACTTCACTAGAAAAGGAAGGGTACCTTTAGAAAATAGCTGCCTTCAGTTACATGAATCTGATTCATCTCAAGAGTGAGTCACCCTGTGCTAAGACACACTTGTGTCTTAATCCTAAGACAGAAGTATTCTGGACTAGAAGGGGGAAGATGCAAGGATGCTATAGGGTAATTAAAAATGATGTTTTTCCTTCCCTGCCCTGCTCCCCCCTCTTTGCTTACTCTATATTCTGGCTTATGAAAACAGGTCTTTGGAAACTGTCTTTTGAAGTTATTTTTGTAGAATTTATGGACAAGTTCCCTGAAGCCCTAAGGAGAAAATAAATGCTGTCATATAGTAATGCTCTGATACCCACATAGCTATCCCAAATAGCAGTATTTACCAAAAAAATCACTGCTACTTGAATTAATGAAGTGACTACCTGGTAACAGATGAAGAATCACTTTATCAGCAGATATCTGGTGGCAAGACATGGGTGTATTGGCTTCTCATTGTAAGGCATTAGAAAGGTGTCTTCAGACTTGGTCAGAAGAGTATCAGTCTGGTTTGATACAAGCAGCTGTATCTTGTTTTAAAGTTGGTAGTAGCCACTGCTGCTTTCTTTTCCAAAAGTCACTATAACTGTGCTTGTCTCAGGGAGTAGAAACTCCACTTCTGCCCAGGTTCAAAGCCTTCCATTTCGGGCCTGTGCTCACCCCTTTGTTCTTGGTTAAAACCTGGCATTGGTTTAATGAGGACTGTTCATACTAAGTATGGGTTTAGTTCATTCAACTTCAAGCTTCTTTCTTCATCCATAATAATAGTTATTAGTTCAAGCAGTTCTTTAAATGATGTTATTACACTTTCTTATGATTATGAAGGTTCTTATGATTATGAACCCTGAAAGGTCTCCCTACAACGCTTTCTGTCCCATCTGGGGACTGTTATGCTTCTTAAGAACTGAGAGATCCTGTTAAATTATCAAACCCCAAGGAATGGTCTTCTCAGCAGAATGTGATTTATCTTGTTCAACTGGTATGAAAACTGTCAAGTGGCAAAACTATGCCCGCTACTAGCCTGGAACAAATTTAGCAAATGGTAAAAGAGAAGGTCTGCATGCAACTGATCTAATTGTTTTTTCTTCTTTAACTTCATATGCAAATTGGTAAATGAAAAACACACACAAGTGCACAAGTGTCACACTTTTCCCCACCCTTTTTGGAAAACAGTATCTTCATATATAAGCAGAAGATTATTTCATTTGTTCTGTACAGAATTATTATTAGAAAGGGTTGAAAATGTTTCATAGGAAGATCATATCAGGGCTTAGCATGAATTTGTCTATCAAAAATTGTAAATCTGTAAGATCATTCACTAACATCAGCAGAACCCTGGAAGGAAATCATTCCAACTCCTCTTTTTTCCTCTCACATTGGCATTCAGTGAGCATACATGTACTCACGTAGCCTGGCTTACATAATACAATATGCATCTTCTTTGCACAAATTTTGAACTAGAGCTTGAAATCGAGGGAGGATAATATTACTGTCAAAAGTAAGAAGGGAGTATGTGCTAAACATATGTAAGGGCTCCCTTAACCTTATTAAAGGACATCTGTTGCCCTCTAGTGTTTCACCCTGCACTTCTACTCCCACTTGCAAGTGCCTCCTCAGAAATACTGGGGAGAAAAGGTGTCCTGATGTGGCTGCAGCTGGAGCATTCAGTGGCAGGTGTACGAGGAACTGAGAAAGTAATTTGTTTTTTCAGTATGCAGTTGAGTGATTTCCTCTGCATTTTGCTTGGTTTCTGGGTTCCCCCTTCAAAGGGAGGACACAGTGAGCAAACAGATTAACAAAACCTTCTTACAGGGCTAAAATACTGATACTGAACTCTGAAATGTCTCCTATGCACAGAAATCAGGAAAGATCTGAGTCATTGAAGTGGATGATGAGGCTAGGCCCAGGTCACAGCTGAGAAACAAAACTATATGAAGTTTTTTAGGATGCTAGCAAAAATCCTGATGTAGCATATATATATCATTTGTAGTTTTTTTTTTCCCTACTCACAGCCATGTATTCCTTTAAGAAATCTTGCTCAATCATAATCTTGAAAAAATCCACATGTGTTTGTGTGTAACAGGCTTTTTTTGGTGAACCACCACTTAAGGTGCTGTGCTGCACTCACAAGATGTGTCGTTTAGCCAAGAAGCTCTGTGCCCTGTTTCTTCACCCCATCTATGCAATAGTAGCCAGGATAGTGACAAGAGGACCTGTGACGTGCACTGGTGACTGAGCTGTATTTATTCGCTGGTATGTGTTTTGACTTTAAATACTTTATTACTTGGATGCAGATGAAATTTTGTATGTTATGTCATCAGAAAAATACTTCTTTTTTTGTCTTGGTGAGGATCATTAAGGTGTGTCTGAAGTGACAGTTTAACACGAACTGGAGCTTGTAAGCTGACAAGGGCACCAAATTCAGATGGTTGCTAGGTTCTGATCAAACTTCACCTAGAAAACAAAATCAGTTTCTTGCATGTCACTTGTCTCATCGGCTTTTAAATTATGGCATTGATATATTGTCCTCCTGAGCTATTGTTTCCGTTGGAGCATTTAAAAAAAAAAAAATTCTTAAACTGTAGTAGCAACTCCTTCCTGTGGGCTAGAGTTACGATTCGTAGTGTTTAAGAGAAGTCTTTTGATTTCTCTAAGTGGATGTTAAACTGAATCAAATCTTTAAGATGACAAAGATTCTTGTGCCTTAGAGAAAATACATTCATCAAAGAGATGTGATGGGAATCTGTGACAGTCAGTCTTGATGGTCCATGAGCTGTTGCTGTTTCAGTGACTGCTGATGAGGAAGCTGCAACACTTATAGCAATGGTGTTCAGTAGTCACCTCAAGGACGCTTAGCAGTAGCTCCTGAGGGGAACATTGGTGTTCAGCAGCTGGGCGGATTTTTCCCTGGTATGCGATGACTTTTTTGAAATAGGGGAAAGAATGGTCAGTGTGGGGATGGGCTGCTGTTGCTGACCATGAAGGTTATTCTGTGTCTGGGAGACTGCTCAGCAGAGTTTTACCAAGTACTGCTGTAGCTTATGAGTTTGTTTTAGCGCAACTTCTAACAGATGCCAAGTGCAGGGGTCTTATGTGCTATCAGGTCTGGAGTTCAGGATGGAAGGTGTAACCCTTTTGGTAGACTGGAAACTAGTGATTTAGGTAAACTGAGAGATTTATGGCTCCCAGTGTGGGCAGAACTTCAAACTCAGAAGCTGAAATGGACCTTTCCTCAGACATAATAGCTCTTCCTTCCTAAACACTTCATGCTGCATTGGAAGACCTTTACTTTTTAGCTCTTTCAATAGTTTATCTTTGTAGATCAGATGAGTAACTGAGCCTGTGCTTTGTATAGGCTAAGGTCACCAGATTAATTTACTTCTCTAGTGGGCAGTAGAGCTGCTAATATAGAGAAGTCTGGATGAAAGGCTAAGGAAGATATTAGTGGCAGAAACACACAATTATTTTTTTTTTTAGTGTGTTTTTGTGACAAAACTCCTTGAAAGAAGTGAGTTTGTATCCTAGAGGCAGTCTTTTGTCACTCTGTGAGGTGTAGACACTGCATCCTTAACTCTTAACTGTAAAATAGTCTTGAAATCACTTCTGTTGTTCACCAACTGCAGAAGATTAATGTTCAGACTGTGTGTAAAATAGACACCTAATAAAAGATCAAAAACTAAGTCCTCCAATGCTGATGATTCGGTTTTCTTGGGTGTTGGAGGCTTTTTTTTAACAAGTGGAAGATATATGTGGTACTTGTATATCAAGGAAAACTGTTATGTGTCTGTGAGCAATTTTAAAAATGATTATTTCTGTCCCTGGAGAAAGAATCCCAGAACAGAATCCATAAAGACCTGGAAAAGATCTGCTTTCACTGATGCCGTGCAATATACCATATAGTTACTGCTATAGCAGAGTCTTTAGGGAAACTCATAAGAACCTTTATGGTTTTGTTGGTGTCATTTGTTTTTGAGCAGTTGTACCAATGATAGGCACACAATAAAGCTTTTGGCTTCATGAAGACTCTTAAAAGGTGCCGGAATTTATTTCCTCTATTCTAATACATTTATACTGGTCTGTGATGCTGGAGATGCTATTGGATTGATTTTGTTTGTTTGTTTTTTTCCTAAAATCAACAAAGCATTGTCAGAATTGAATTCTGGCTTTTGTAGCCTGCTAATACAGACAGTGATGCCAACTGTATTGCAGGCAGCAGAAGCTTGAGGATGTGTTTGAGTTCCCAACTTGTAGTGAACTTGGTACTTTGTAGTTGTGGCCGTATTGCCTTTATTGACTATACCTTGAAGGGGCATTATGATCACATGCCAGTCTGGTGTTGCAAAAATCATCTTGGTGCCATTTGTCAATGAGAGGGCTTGGCTTTGCCATAACTGCCTGGTACAAGTATCTCTAACCTGTGATTTTAGCATGTTCACAGGGAACCTGTACATGCTCTGTGTTACAGTACGTGGTCATAAGAAGCACATACTTGAAAAATGACCCTTCACAGCACTGGCTGTGCATAGTTAGTGGCAGCTGTAGTTAGAAAGTTTTCTAGATTTTAAAAAATAAACATCTTTCTTGTGACTTTCACCATTAACATGAAATAGTACCTGTAAATTGCAAATATTTTGCTTCAAAATTGCCTTTTTTTTAAGAAACCACAATCATATGGAAGATGAAGTGAACCATTCTACTTCACATTAAGGTTTGCAATGTTTACAGTACTTACTTGACATTTTGTAGCAAATTGTGTATTTGATTTACAGAAATTACTGATTCTGACAATCATGAGTCAAGGCTGAACACTTGCTTTGTATCTGAATGTGTTTTATGACTGAAAGCACAGAAGTAAGAGAGGTCATTGTGGCTTTATTGTCTTTTAGAGTGGCAAAGTGAAAAGTTCTCCTCTGCTAAGGAAGCTTCATACTTAGTAAAAATATCTATCCCATAGAATAATGTACTGGTAAGCAATTGTGCTTACTCTTCCTTTACTAAGTTTAGGGAATCTAAAATATTCCAGAGTTATTGGCTTAACAGTTCACAAGAGTAATGAAATCTGACTGTTAATGGAGATGGCCTTGGTGACAGCTCATATTTTCCTTAATGTCTGATGAGGAAAGTGTCTTTTCTTTAATGCAGCAAGTATTATAGGTAGTATTTTGGTGCCAATAATGCAAAAAGACAATTAGGAGGAAATTCTTCACTGAGAGGGTAGTTAGGCAGTGGAACAGGCTGCCCAGGGAGGTGGTGGAGTCACCATC
>JAVSBS010020538.1:12521-25295 GCA_033124195.1 Coracias cyanogaster | reverse complement strand
TAGTGTCATTTCTGCACCCCATGGGGATAGATAATAAAATCTATATCTGCTTATGCATCTGCCTCCTCGTGGTGGTGCCATTTTTTGTGCTGGGCTGGGTAATTGGCAAAACAGTACGTTTGGGTCCAGCAGTCTCAGAATTTAGGTGAATTTGCAAGGCTGCAACTGTAGAAATTGATGCATTGGAAGGATGTAGCCACTTATTCAATGAACAGGAAACAGACAAAATTTTGGAGGCTTCACAGCAGAGTAAATGTTAGACTTGGGTAACTATGCTCCTGCAGACATATACACCCTGTAGATTTCAGTACAGGGTAGAATTACCTGAAGTTAACTTTGAATAAATCTGATCAGCTCTTGGAAGCAGTCTGGCCTCAGTAACAGACAGCTCTGTCCATAGAAGTTATTGGCAAGATGCTCTGCCTTCTCAAAACCATGTACCTTTTGCTGTTTTAAGTTGATTGCTTAAAGCAAGCTCAATGGGACCTTTCCACTGGGTGGTAAGACACTGGAACAGGTTGCCCAGGGGTGTTGTGGATGCTCCATCCCTGGAGATGTTCAAGACCAGGGTGGATGGGGCCTTGAGCAACCTGGTCTAGTGGGAGGTGTCCCTGCAATAGCAGAGGGGTTGAAACTAGATGATCTTTGAGGTCCCTTCCAACCCAAACCATTCTATGATTCTATGATTTTTCAAACTGTGACCTACATCAAATTCCGGGAACATGTTAAAACACTAAGTGTTAACAAGACAAAAGTTCACAGTTGCTCATAAAAAAAGGATAAACAGTGGCCCAGCCCACTAGGAATCTCGGCACTGTTCAGTGACTTGTTGGCATGCTTAAATTCCTCATGGCTCTAACTCTGAAGAACATTTGTTCATATGAAAAGCACATTACAATGAAAACAAGTTTAATAAACAGTCGATTTTTTTAATTAAGAAGCTCAAAAAGGAATACATAGTTGCACAAAACAAGAATCTTCACAGATTTTTGTTATATTTTTAAAACCAGCTCCTCTGTTCTGAGCATTCATATTCTCTAACGGAGATCAGGCACATGTGCAAAGTGATTTTACAGGTACATTTCCTTACATTCAATAGGCACAATGGATTTTAAAGAGTTTCATAGCAACGGATGGTTCGTGATGGCCATTAACCTAGATAAGTGAGTATCACTTTGGCGCATCATCCTTAATGGTCCATAATGGTCTGTGGGTAAAAAATTCTTTCTCTTCATCTGTTCCTAAGAGGTGTTTTGTTTTTTTTTTTCCCTAGACTTTGTTTTACAAAGCAGATTATGTGAATTTTTGCATTCAGGAAAAAAAAATCATACCCAAGAGCTTTATGGTAAAAGCATTTACCAAAAAAAAAAGATTTATGTTTCTCTGGAATGCAGTAGCTGTAGTATATCCTAGCAGGTAATCAAAACTTTTAAAAGTTGAATATCTACCTTGACAGCAGCTGAACAGGAATTCCTAAATAGTAGAGATTTTTAAATGACTGTTGCTATACCTGTTGGAATCCAGAAAGGCAGTTTCATGTTCTGTTTTTAATATTGAATTCCTTTATGCTGCTGGGATATGTCATATCTCTTCTGCGAGACAAGATACTGCTAATACCATGCTAGAGGAGCAAATCACTGCAATTTCTGATGGATGGAGCTGGCACAAAGTCCTGGGAAGAGCAGAACCCAAGTGCTCCGGGAAGTGCAGAGCTGGGATATAAGGATTAGTGCTGGGGTGCTGTGTCCCTGAGAGCCATGGGTGTTGTGGCACAGACTCCGGCTGGAGGCACTGCTCTTGCTGTGGGAGAAGGACAGTACATCTTGGAGGAAATTGCACCACCTCTCAGGTGGCGTAAGTTTGATTGAAGTACCTCACACTGTTCCTCACTCATCGTATCAACATGGTATGAGTGCGAGGGCTTGTTATTTAGCTGCCCCACACGTGTGCCTTCAATGATGTAGCTATGTAAGAAGACATTTGCAGCATGTGTGTGGGCTTAATTCCATGCCCGAGACTCTACTAGGATTTACTATATAGTGACCTAAAACTGTGTTTTTAAAATGCAGCTTTAATGTACTGTGATGTGCTACATGATACCTTGGACTGATTATATGTGATGCGTATTTGCATGAACCTTAATGAGACTTACAAAAGGAAGACGCAAATTTTAGAGAAAATTCAATTAAATGGCTTCCTTCTCCATAGTTAAAGACTTTAAATTTTAATCAAGTCTTGAGTCTGAAACTAATAATGTGTAAAATTACTAAAATTTAAAACCAAACATGTATAATCTAATGTGCATTTTTCTCCATGTATTTGTACAGCAGTAATTCCTAGAGGTCTGAACATTAAAATGGCAGTTACAAAAGCCAGTGTGGGCCTTTTGCTGTGGTTTTGCCCAGCTGTACCAAGGGTGGTATCCTGCACTGCTGCAAACCCAGCCACCCCTCTGCAAACTTCTGTAAGACACCCTTAGCAAACTGAATTGGTGCGGTTCTTGTTCCCATCAATGGGGCTATGCAATACCAATCCTGATCTTCCTCAACGCGTGGGACAGGCAGAAAGGTGTTTGTTTCTCTGTTGTCTGCCTGATATGCAATCTTTACAGAAAAAACCATGAAGGAGGTGTTTTTGGATTCTGGTTTGTTGTTCCCCATGTCTGTAGTCACAGTGCCTTCCCACCTCAGGGGTATTCAGAACTTCGTCAGTTTTATAAAGTTTGGGGATTTCAAAGTTTCCTTCTAGCATGGGGTTTCTTTTCCACATGGCTCCCACAGTTCTGGGGGACTTTGCATTAGACTGAAGGAATCATTTATGGGCAATGGAACTGGTGAGTCCCAGGCCCTATCAGGTGGTCCCCACCATACTTCTAAGCCCCTTCTCACACCAGGTTTGTCTCACAGATATTTCACATTGGCTATTTTCTCACACATAGGTTTGTCTGTTTGGCTAGGAAGGCACATGTGCATGTGGCCATCGCTGAGGCTGAGGTTAATTAATTTTTTATCTCTTCTGCTTACTGGTCACTATCCATATCTGTTCATACCACATAGCAGGTTTTGATAGCGGGCAAAATGAGCTGGGCTTTTAAGAAACCTACCTGTACTAGACATTTTATTGGATGTCATGAGGTGATGAGGGATTGTCTCAGCCTAGCAAAAGGTATTTGTACTTGTTAATTGGAACGAAGACAATAAAACCTTCTAAAAGTTAATTTGTTAGATTTATATATCTATAGAGGATCATGAGAATGCTTCGGCGATAAACAGAAGAAACTTTTAATATTACTTTTTCGAAGTTAGGCAGTTTTGACTACAATTTTAATAACCTTAGTGAAGTCATCATAATTCTAAAATAATGTAATAAGTTTGTTGTGACCTTAGGGCATTACTAATATAGAATTAAGTAAAAATAAATGAATATATGTTCGACTAATGAAACAAGATGTTCTGGAAGTGCTGTAGAATACATAAGTATGTAAGCTAAACAATTGGAGTTTCAGTATGCTTAAGAAATAATTCTTCAGACCTCTTCCCAAGATGACACCTTTACTTTCCCTGGCTCAACTTGTCCTGTCAGGGTAAAGATGGTGTGTCTATAGTGGGGATAAGAAACCTCTAGCAATGACTTGCTTTCAGTCTACTTTTGGTGTTATTTTTTAGTATGACTAGTTACATGTGAGACTAGCAAAGGTAGTAAGTGTCCATTAAACTTCATCCAGTCTCAGTTGAATCTAGTGGTCAGAAGTCTTTAAAAGCTCTAAGACTTCCACTGTTCTGTTAGATTTGGTTGAAGCTGTCCAAGAGGTTGAAAAATTACCGGGGAAATTGGGATAATAGTTGAGTGAATGGATAATGAGCCTGCATAAACCTAATTTCCTTAGAATCATAGAATAATGGAATCATTTAGGTTGGAAAAGACCTCTAGGATCATCAAGGCCAGCCTTCATCCCAACATCTCTCTGACCACTAGATGATGATCTGAAGCGCTACATCTGCTTTTTTTTTTTTTTAACACCTCCAGAGATGGTGACTCCAACCACTTCCCTAGGCAGCCTGTCCCAATGCCTAATTTAGGATATTATACAACAAAGTGGACAACCTGCTGGATGGGGGCATCTTCAATATTTAGCAGTTGTTAATCTTACTGACAGCTTGTGGAGAAAAAAATCCAGATTGCTTACAGAAAAAATACTAATCTGTCTTCAACATGCTTGGCTTTTTCTTTGGAAACACGTAAGAGTTAAACTGAATGTATTCTACCTCGAGTTAGCTGTAGTTAGCATTTCTGATCAGAACATCCAGTTCTTTCTTCTCTCTTTCCTTTTAAAATTATGTTTTTATTTCAACCACTTTCTACCAGCAGGCAAAGCTGCTGTTACACTCTACCCAGCTGTGAAATCAATATGATTTTCATTACAAAGATAACAGAAACTCTCGTAGAAAGACTGTGAATTGCCAAAGGTCAAATAACAGTCAGTGGCAGAGCTTAGAATTTAGATGTCCTAATTAAAAAATCTCGTGGTATAAATATATTAATGAAATGCACCCTAAGAAATGTTTGCATTTAAGATGGCAACAATTTTAAACTGTTACATTGTTTCCTTAATTACTGTAGTTCATGTAAGTCACATCAAAATGTCACAAATTCTTTCTCCGGTTTACAACCATTTCTTATAAGATAGGTATTAGCTGTTCTTTCTTTTTTTAATTCACAATTGTTTGAGCATGATTAGATTATAAATTGTAACAGTCACAGAAGAGAGAACATATCTAGTAAGAAGTCTGTCATATTGGACTCTAAAAATTACACATAACCTGAATGAATGGGTGCATCAGTTATTTCTGTGGTGTATGACTTCATTAACAACAAGAGGAAGTGCACGGTCAAACTGAAAGCAGCACTTGAGTTTTAGCCAGAGCAGCCAGTTCTATTTAAATTAAAATCCGCATTTTAAAACAAATGTTCTTACTATTCCTAAGATCGTCCTTGATCACTTCTTATTAAACCCTAATTTTTCCAGCAGTTAAGTTACATCTGCCTTGTTATGAATCCGTAACAGGATTCAAATTAACAGGAAATAAATTATTTCATTACTTGTATTTGTTTGATACTCCTCTCTCCTATCTCCCTATTTTTATTTAAAGTTTTTTCCATCCCATATGCTAAAACAGTAAACTCAGACTGCCAAATATTGTGAATTTTATTAGAAAAAGTTCTCACCTTATAGCTGAAGGATTTTTATGTTATTGTGCTCCCTCTGCTGGATAGTGCCTATGAATTTTTTGTTCCCTGAGCTGTACTAATATCCCTGTTCTATAAACAAACAATCACATTACCTTCCTGAAAGAGGTACAAAAAGTGGGAATGCTGCATGCTGGCCTCAGATGACATGGAAGGTAACAGTTGTAGGCTAGGAAAAATCCTGCTGTCTAGCAGCTCAGAGCCTTTGGTGGATGTTTGAGGAGCAATTATTTACTATCTCTTGAACAAAAACAGATGGACACTAAAAAACCTTCTTTCACTTGTATAACTTAGAGAGGGTAATGTTGGTTCTCATACTTTTGTAAATACAACGGTATCTGCAGATGTCCCCATAATGTTATTAGTGTCTCAGTCTTAGTAGCATCGTTCTCATAACTTGTTTCATCCTTTGTTGAATCTTACAGTCACTGCTGGGCCAGTGGTTGCTCAGCGAGAAAGCAAGCATGCTGTCATGCTCCGTGCCAGCCCCACTGCAAGGCAGCGATGGCTCAATCCTTTCCCACTTCCACTGCAGCTGGGTGACCAGGAGGAAGAGCAATGCACCACTTCTGTTTCTACAGGTAATTTTGGTCTGTAAGGCCTTTGACTTCATGTGGTGTTTTGGGCTTGCTCTCCTGCTCACCTTTCTCTCACCGCTGTCACATGGTGAACCTGGATCTGTTCTGCTTTCTTTCCTTCCTTCCTTCCCAGGGAGATGTGGCTGCAGTGGACACCCCAAAGCACAGGTCATCCTGTCCCACAGCTTCTCTCTGGTCACCCTGGAGCCTCCTGACCCAGCAGGGCCATTCAAGCCCCCACCGTGGGGCGCTGCCCAAACCAGCCAGCCCCTGGGTTCCACAACTTCTTCTCTGTGTTGGCTGACCCCATAGGTCCTGTGGAAAGGGGATGGAATCTCAATGTCCACTTCAGTTGCAGGTGATTTGCCCAACTGAGCTGCTTCTTCCCAGATCTGGTACCATGGTATTGACAGGCAAGCTGGATAACTTTGCAGTTTCCTTCAAATTTAATGTGATGTTATAAATGTTGCTGCATCTTAGTAACACTGAACTGGGAGTTATTTTTCAACTTGGCTTGACTGCACTTACAGATTACCTCTCCCATATTTCACTATAGATCATACTAGTCCAATATTTCCTGAAAAGAAATTAAAAATTATCTGTTGTTAAGGACAATAACTTTCTAAAACCAGTAACTATTTGACTCTTGGTTTAACTAGGAGACTCATTTTGGGAGGAGGCATTATCAGTTAAGATATTTTTTCTGAGGTCAGTTTTAAATTTCAATTTCTGGATATATAAAATAATATTCAAAGTCTGTTTCTCCCAGACAGTCTTACAGTGAAGTAATCAGCGTTATTTTCTCTATGACTCTCTCTAATAAACAAAACCTACTGCAATGTGCACATATGCTTTCTTTAACAAAGAACGTTCTTTTTAAAATAATTTCTAAGAGAATTTTCTAAAACTTGTTAAAATAATAAATTTCCAGTTCCTAAAACCTTCAATTCTTCCTGTTCAGAAGAAAAGGCAGATGAAAAGACAGACATTTTGCTTTTGCTAAAATAATGCAAGCTTATGTTGTTGAACAAATAATCTTCCTTAATTTAGCGAGGCCTGAACAAAATCAGCATTGCCATTTGCAGGATGGCTTGTCCTAGGGTGAATCCCCTCCTTTGAACTAAGTTGAGGTGATGAGGGTTCTACTGATGGTGGGGCTGGACTGGGGCGGCTGGGGAGGACTTCTGCAGAAAACACCCTCTGTGGAGTTGCTTCCTGGATCAGGTTGAAAATCATTTGCCTCGGATGCCTATTGAGTTATAGCAACTGAAACACTTGACGGTGCTTGTCTCAGCAAGAGCACACACCATATGCTTTGGGAACATTCCCAAACTGAATATTATCCTCCTAGCACCCCAGTGAGCTCATTAATACTCCTGTTATCCTGTTCAGTGGGACTAATCCAGCAGCCCCTGAAGTCGGTGAGGAGATTCAAGTTGTCTTTAGGATGCTTTGAATAAAACCTTAGATGAAGTTTGCATAATTTAAGTCACACTGATGAAATTAGTTTCTGAAGTTATAAATGTTAGATTATTTGCAAGTTTCTTTATTCCAAGCTACTTGGTGTCCTCTATCTTATGAAAAGCAGTGATGTGAAGTGGAGAAAGGAGTATGTTTTTATAGCAGGATTTGAATTTGTGTACTTTACTGCTATTGTCCTCAGTTTTTCCAGAGAAGGACTGGAATAATCTTGCATTGGCATTCCATATAATACTAATTCAAATGCAAATTTACATGTTCACCAGGTCTTTTCTCCAAATATGGGATCAGTTCATGGGAAGAACTGTGGAAACTTTATAGTTGATGTGGATAAAGGGAGCGCCGGTTTAAGCTATTGTAGTTCTCAGTCAATTCTGGTCATTCTTTATTGCTTTCTGGTCACAGGAAAAATTTAATAGAAAAATGATCTTTTGCAAAATAACCTATTATATGTAGGAGAAGAACTGGGCTTTACCAAAAAGACACCCTCAATATTTTTCCAGACTGTATTTCTTTATGTGCTGGAAAATTTTATTTTCACTCCTATTCAATTTAACAGCAGATTTTAATTTTTCTTTTGGAAAAAAAAAAGAATAGAGTATGTGGAAAGTGAGGAAGAATGAAGCGAGAGACTAACCAGACAAAATATACTATTTCAAATAAGTGTATTTATGATCGTGGGAGGGAAACTTAGATGAAACAGAAGAGAAGACTGGAGAGGATCTACTCTGAATTCCACTGAGGTGGTAACAGCTGTTATTACAATATCCCACTTTTTGAATTAAATATTGATGGAAATAAATGAATAAAAGACTGAGTAAACTCAAATGTGTGTTCTGTATTCTAAAGCTTTTTTTCAGCATCTGGAGTACCAGAAGCAACACCCTTTTATACAATTAATTGTATTAAATAATGACATCAGCTGACAGGAAATAAGAAAGTTCCTATGGCAACTAAAAATAAGCACAGGAGGAAAAACGCATCAAATGCTGTCAGCAGACAGCATAAAAAGAAGCTTTATGTAGATAATAGAACAAGAGCATACACAGAAGTCCTACTTGGAAACACACAGGTTTGGACAGCTTTTACTGGTAGGTTTTGGTTGGGTTTTTTTTTGTTTAGTTGTTTCTCTTTTTCCCCAAAATAGGAATGTGATACCCCGGTTACAGCATCTACTTATCAATAGCTCAAGTTGTCTTCCTGAGATAGGCTTCTGGTTTACAGCCTGTGAAATACAAGGACAGAGCTCTGCAGCTTCAGGAGAGCAGATGCATCCCCTCAGATTCACACACAGTTTCAAAAGCCTTTGGGTGCTTCAAAGCTTGTGCGCGTCTGCCACTTTCTCTCAAGGTTACTCTTTGGTCACTGAACGCAAAATGTCTGAGAAAAGTTTTTATAGAAGTCTGGTAGACATGTGACTTGTGGAAGAAATAGGGCCCTACACATCATGTAGACACTACTTACGCATGTGACTGCATTCATTTAAAGCTATACTGAGCTTGAGAAGGTGTAGATGATAAAATCCCTGTTGGAGGGGAAATCTGAGTGTGCAGCTGCACCACTGAGGCTAGAGCTGGGCCATGTGTGAGCTGCTCCTTTCATCTTAGTTGGAGAACTAGTTTAGAAGACAATTTTACTCTTGAAATTCCTGGGTTATCTGCTTTTTTCCTTCCCTTTTGGTAGGCGGCACAGACGCTTGCGCCCGGACCATGACACCTACCTATCTGATCTTACCTTCACCTCTCCCATAAAATGCCAAAACAACCCTTCCTCCCTGCTCTTAAGCTCCATGCTCTTAAGTTCTTGCCTCTGCAAGGCCCATCCAGCCACCCTCTTCTGGCTGTTTTCATAGTAAAACTCTTTTGCTGAGCAATACTGCATCTCCACACAGGACCATGCCAGAGTGGCTCTGCTTTGCCAGGGCTTAGTGGGGAGACAAACCCACTTGTCAGCTTTTTGGCCAGCTCAGGAAACTTGGTTTCTGAGCAGGAGAATGTTCAGCCCTGCAGAAGTCAATGGGATTGTATTTCTCCCCTCTTAATTCTATCCTATTAAGTGATAAAAATTAGTTTATTAATGTCATCTCTGACATTATGAGGTGGTGTGGGGGAATGCAAAGCAGAACCAAAAGCAAGGGCTGGGAGAAATATGGTTGGACTGCCCTGATGCCAGTAGAGGCTTTTATCTTGACTCAAGTCTTTTGTAATTTCTGATTTTTTATGTGTCTGTGCTGATTGCTGACCCAAATTTTGAATTCGCCACTCCATTTGTAAAAGGCAACTTCATTGTTCCAAGGACAACTCCATTCTCAGTCTTAATGTTACACAACTGAGAGGATCTCCTGGGGCAAGAAGCTCACTCCTCAGCTATGGTGCGCAACCATATCACATAGTTGCTTCCATAAAATGAATCTGGATGTGTTCCCATAGATACATACATATATATCTCCTTCCCACTCCTGTTGTGCCGTGCTTATATGATAGTGTATCACAGATGTAACCCATCATTAGGTGACTCAGGCTGCAAGTCAACACAAGTAACCACAGGCATGTGGAGTATGAACAAGTCTCAGTCATTGATACTCTTATAGCTTACTCTGCAGTTTGGGTATGTACAGGAGGTAGTGAACAATGCCCTGTCCCTGTGTGGACTGTACTTGCCCTGTCTGCAAGTAGCCACATGCATGACTCCAGAGAAATTTGGGAATGGATCAATAGGTAGTCCACAGCAAAACACGATAGAGTCACTCAAAGGGAACCACTTTCTCAAACTGGCTGAGAAGAGCAAGCGTGAAGGTGTTGTGTTTTTCTCTGACATAATTAGCACAGCAAATAAATTAGCTGTCTTCTGATTGAGTAAAGGTGCATGGTACACATTAGTACTCCAGCGAAGAAAACGCTTCTGAAATTATCTGAACCAGGATGTCACTGTAAAGGGAAATTGCACATTATATTGTAACAGAAATTCAGGGGAAGGCAGCTGAGTGTTGGCAATTACCTCTGGATCTATAACAAACTCATTCTCATTCGTGTCTTGGCTACCTGAGCAGAGCAGCCTGCATCCGTGGGAGCTGCAGGTCTTGTGTTAGGGAACAATTGGCCTCCAAGCCACAAGTTCCTGGTAGCGGTGTTAGGCAGGTACAGCCCAGAGCAGGAGGCAAAGCAGATGGCACAACTCGTTCTGTCCTTCCCTTTTATCCGTGAGCGAGTACCTTGTGCTCTATCAACAGCTAGAGGAACTTATTGACCACTTCCCTGGTGCTGCTACAGAGCTGGGTAATTACAGTGATTACAATGATTAGATTACAATGCAGTTTTTCCTACTCTGCTTGTGAAATCCTGCAGCTCATCCCACCCTTTATTCACTGCAGATGGGAGATTTGCAGACTGCATGAATGGGTGCTGCAGGAGTAATTCTTAGGGTTTTTTTTCCTCCCTACAGCTAGGATATATTCTTCACCTTGTGTGAACTAGCAGGGCGGTAAAATAGACAGCACATCTACTTTGTGTGAGTCAGACTTGACATTTAATTTACTCTCTCATATTCAATAACTAACTGTGGTAACTGAGCTGAAAATAACAACAAGAAATGACAAGCAAACAGAGCATCAGTGACCTCGTAATTTTTGTTCCTTTTGTGAAGAGATATTCTTGATTTACTGAAGAGCCTTAAGACAAGTATTAAGAAAGAAATAGAGGAAACTAAATACATAGTATGAAAGTTTGTACTAAACAAGCTCTAAATAAGATATTTGGATTACAAAGTTTAGGTTGGGTTTTGTTTTGCTTTTTTCAAGTACATTTTTTAAAGTAGAAAATCTCAATGTATCCCTTAAGAAATGAATTTAGCTGTAACAC
Organism: Coracias cyanogaster; assembly: GCA_033124195.1. Classification (NCBI taxonomy): domain Eukaryota; kingdom Metazoa; phylum Chordata; class Aves; order Coraciiformes; family Coraciidae; genus Coracias; species Coracias cyanogaster. The sequence continues at coordinate 14,134 of JAVSBS010020538.1, read as the reverse complement.
AGAATGAACTAAGGCGCTGTACCTCACACCTGTAAGACTGGTACTAAAGCCGCCCTTTAGTGACTCAGAACATTACTGCTGAAATGCTGACTACTCAAAATGCCAAAACTTATGGAGGTTTAGATTTTTTAAATATCTGCAAAGCACAAAACCAGATCTCATTAGAAAAATGTGCTTCAAACAATGCAAATGGCCAAAGAATTTTAAATGTCCTGTTTGTGAAAGGGATAAATGAAAGGTCATTCTTCTCTCCTGTGACATATGTCATCTTTTGCTTGAATAAAGCCCAGCTCCATTGAACCTGGTGAACTTTTTGACAAAAGTATTTGACTTACCTACGCTGATACAAAAATTTCTCCTCTAGCAACCACGACGACTTTTTTGGCAAGTGTGACTCACTCAGATTAGTTGCTCCAACACTGGCCACTGGATAGACCCATAAGCTGAGGGGAAGCCAGTGTGGATCATCACTATTATTTCAGCAGTCAGTTGTTGCAACTGTTGTGTCTGGTGTAGGATAGAGGAGGCAAAGGCACTCACACAGCTCAGGTAACTCCTGCTGATCATGTACGTGAACAAATTCCTGCTAGAAAAACACTTTCCAGCTGGAGCAGAGAAGTGAAAATGGGAATGCCTTTGCAATATTAATGTGTACTGTAGTGGGTTTTTCCTTTAGAAGGTGACTAGTGTTCTACTAAGAACTACTAACAGATCTCTTCTTTAGTGGATCACTTGGAAATTATGATGGACAGTTCTCTTTGCTTCACTGGTCAATATTTCAATGAATGTATATATAATAAGGTTGCATTGGTTGTTTGTGGTTAGTATACTTGTAATAAAACACTTTACAGTGATTTTGTTAAGCACTAAGAGTAAAAACTTCAGAAACAATATAAAACTGGACAGTCCACATACAAGTCAGTCTATCTCTGTATGGGAGATCCCTCAGAAACGGAGAGAAATTCTGACATCAGTGGGTCAAATGTTCTGTTGGTGTAGCTGTTCTATTCTGTTGGAAAGAACTTTTCTCATTAGAAACAAATGTAAAACTTCACATGAAGCGCTTTCTCAGCTAATTTGGAGCAGGCTCTTTCATGTGCTTACTCCTAAGGGATGCAAAACATTTGTGGCTACTATTGAAATGAAAGATGAAATTGTTTTGTACCTTGCAGGACTGGGCCACCGGTAATCAAGGCTGTTTCACATTCTTGGGACCTCAGGCAATGCAGTAATGCCATCTACTCAGGGACCTGCTATACTGAATAAATGTATCTGTCTCACTGGAAACTCATTGAGTATGTTTAACCTGAAAATAACCAGAAATATTTTAGTGTGTTAGTAAATTAAAAATATTAGTTCATTACACCTTCAAAATTCAGAGTACATTTCTTTTCACTTGGAGTACATAATTTTTTTCCTTGTTTGGTACGTTTCTGTTTCTTCACCAAGTGTAATTTGGAAGAAGAAGAGAAATATATAACTGATGCATTAAAATCAATCATGATAGCAAGTTTAATATCGAAAAAGTTCTTCAGATATTTTGGAAAAAAACCTAACTGATGACAAAATGTAGTGCAATGGTTAGTACTCATTTGCTATATTGAAGTCAGAAA
>JAVSBS010020538.1:0-12240 GCA_033124195.1 Coracias cyanogaster | reverse complement strand
ACCACAAGGAACTGAGGTCTTCCTTTGCTCTCATTCTTGAACTTCATAATTTGAAGTCTTGTTTTACTTGAGCAGGGATGCCTAGTGCCCGGGAATCTCCTAATCACAAAAGACACATGACAGAGGGGAAGCTGCCAGAAACCTTGTTTTTATTGAAGGCTATGCTAGTAAGCAGGATGAAAACCTTCATGGCTTGCATCCATCATCATTTGCTGATGGTTCAAGCTAAGGAACAGGGGCTCTAAGGGTGCCAGCTTGCCCAGTGACAGGAATGAACTGAAGGAGAGGAGCTAGGAAGCTCTCAGCAGAGCAATCTGGTTCCTCAGGCAGGACAGGTCCTTTGGGCTACCCCTGCAATGCTAAATGAAGTGAGACCAGAGAGTCTCCTGCCTTTTGGCCACCAAGCACAGGCTGCCCACTTCCACCTGACACAGCCCTTGGCTCTGCAACTCTTCCAGATGCCCTGTGGCTTCCCCATGGCCTTAGCTCAGAGCTGGTTTGCTTTTGTAAGGTGTAAAGAAGTGCCTGAAGTGATACCGTTGCAGTGGCATGAAGCTGAAGATACACCTCAGGTTCCCTGGGCCATGGTGTGGGGCAGGTTGGGGATGCCTGGGGGTGTGCAGTCTGCTGGGACAGTGGTGAGTTGGGTGGAGGGACAGCTGGGTGACATTGGGAAAATTAAACGATATGGATGATGTCTAGCCTGGTACCTTGGGCCTCTTATTTACCATGCGAGAGACTCTACACCAAAGTAACTGCCTCGGGTAAAGGCTTAGCCTGACCTTTTTTCAGCTGTCACCCTGTGTTCATGGAAAACCTGTGGATAAAAAGGGCTGCTTTGTGAAATTACATCAAACAGGAGTTTTTACTGTTTGTCATTGGATTGTATTTTGGTGCTAAATCACATCAACTCCAGAAATATGTCAGGAAAAAATGGAAAACGTGTTGCTGCTGTCATCCCGTGTTTTGTTTACATTTCTTTATATTAAAGCTCTGATTTCTGTAGGAGTTTTGAGATTGATCTTCCTCTTGTCTGTTCTAGGTTTCAGGAATATATTGTTAGGTAATAAATCAGGTCTCGGTGTTGCTTGTACTATGTTTATGTATTCTAAAATCACACAGTCTAAACGATGCTCCTAGGAGAGCATATCAGTGCTTAAACTCATAAGATTGTAATTTTAAGTTTAGCCATTCTGCATTTTGTTATTATTTGCATATGTTAACATTATGTATTTAAAAAAATGTTAAAAGGACACAAAGCTTTGCAAGTCAAGCAGTAAAACATAATTCTTAATTCTTCATTATCCTGGTTTGAGTTAGAACCAAACCAATTCTATTCAATGATTTTGCTTTTCATCTGAGTTGCTGCTAACAAATGGCACTTTCTGAAGCTAACAGCATACTTTCACAGACAGTGTCTGCTTCTAGTAGTGATAATGGTTGATGTTTAGAGTTACTACCAAGGATTGGTGTGCAGACCAAGGTCACTGCTGACTCTTGTGTACCACATCAGGGGGTACAGAAAGTAAAAGGCTGCACCTGCAGGGAGGAGCGGCCAGGACAGGTGACCCTAACCTGACCAACGAGGTATTCCATCCCATATACGTCATAGTCAGTATAAAGCTGAGGGATCATGAGGGTCTCAAGCTGGCCCTCTTACCTTCTGGACCCTTCCCTTCGGCCTTCTTTCTTCTCAGCCCTGCCTTTGATCTTGATTTGTGTGATCCTGAACCCAGCTCCTGAACCCTGTTCCTGTCAGCTGCTGAGCCCAGTCTGGGACTTTGCCAGTGCCTGCTACACCCTCAGTGGTGTAATTGCCATCAGGTGGAGGTTGGGTTCAATACTAGTTCTGTATATATTTGTATATATCCCATTTTATTATTATTATCTTCATTAAAGATGTTTGATTTTTCTTTTCTAATCTGGAAGCCTCTCTTTCATTCCCTTCCTCTCCCATTTGGGAGGGGACCAACAGCAATCCATAAGTCTCTCTGACTTATCCTCTTTCTCTTCCTCTATTTGTGGGGGGAAGGAGGGGTTAACAGAGAGCATCTGTTGTAGAACTGGTGGACTGACCTAAACCTTAACATTAATGGTTTTGAGTTTTTTCCTGGCTTTAACCTGTGCAATTTTAACTAGCTTCCTTTGGGTTTGTGCATTGTGATCGGTCTTTAATTAAGAGAACATATATTACCTTTTTGTCCTTGCTGATGAAACTCTTCTAAAGGCAGACACCTGGCATGGAAACATGCTTCATATAGATGACCCATTAATGAACTCAGTATTTGATTTTATCCTTGTGTTCGCTGAGCATCCAATGCCTGATTCATTTCACATTGTGCAAACCTGCTGTAATGCAGAATTATTTGTTTCCTTATGACCATTTCTTTCATGTTCATCATTACTGTACCCAGCTGTTTTGCAAGCACTAATGAACTTAGTGCCATACTCCTTTGCTGCAATGAAGAGCATTATTAGTGCCATTTTTCAGATAATAAGCTGAAGCAGAAGAATATAAATAATAACTTTAACTATAAATTTTGGACATGGAGTAAGAAAACAATAGACGGCTATCCATCAGACTTTATTAGGTCGCAGTACAGCCCTCTCCGATGTCAGATGTGTGTGTGAGAGCCCAGCAGTCCTACAGACAAATGCAGCCTCACGCTCAAGCTGGGTATGAAGCTAAGGGGCTATCAGTAGCTATAGAGGAGTGGCTTTGGGGAAAAGGCTTTATGAGTCTAGCTAGGTTAAAGGGTTTGAAAGAAGACTGATGCCTTTTCCTTTCTGACCACAGGGAGTGGTCAGATTGAAGCAGCCACCTCGTGTAATCTCCACCTTGGTTTCATGTCTGGCTCCTGGATCAGTGCATTTGGGAAGACCAATTACAGGGAAAGTCTTGTCTCTGCCTCCTTTATCCTAGGGTCAGAAATAAAATAGGCTTAGCATGGACAGAATCCTTGGAAATGCTATTTATCAATCGCTGCTAAGCATATGCAATCAGATATTTTCTCAATTATTTATAACTTGGCTACATTTGAGCATTATACCCCTCCACACACATAGATGCACAACAAAAGGCTTATCCATCACACAAAGGCTATTTAATGCCAAATTTCACTTCCTTGCCTCAAGTCATCATACTGCCAGAAATTATTGACAAATCTGTTGTAGTAATCACTGGTAAATAGTATGATTGGCAAATAATATATTTTCTGCTGACTTTATTATTGGAAACAACCGGACAATTTATGCTGACGCTCTTTTGGAAAACAGACATGGAAAATTTCAGCCCCAGCAGTTAAATTCTGGAAGAGTTTTGAATGACTGAAATGAAGGGTTTCTAATGGGAAGAGTTTGGCAGCATTAATTAGAAAGAGCTTTAGCCATTCAGTCTGCAATTGCTTTTCTCAAATTGTGAGTTGCAAATCACCTCTGCCCCTAATTCTCCCCAGAGTCACAGTCCCTGGTAAGACATCCAGGAATTTTTAATTTTTTATATGGAACATGAGGGTAGGGAGGTTGAGTAGGTCTATTCTATAGCATTTGTATGAAGACTGCACTGCTAAAAGCATATTTAGAAGTATAGGAGTAAAAATTAAATGGAAAAATCAGTTTTATGTACAAAGTACACAATGCATGTAATGAAATTTTTCAGTATATTAATCTCTCTGGAATGAGTAGGAAGAGGGTTATCTGTTATTTGCATAGCTGATAACTGTCAGTTGTAGAATCAGTGTAAGGTATTTACAGTAACAGTTTTGGTTTGGTTTTAATTATGTGAATTTGGTGTGAGAAAGACGTAGACTATAATATAATATTAACATAAGTCCTGTGCACAAATGAAAAAATCAGTATCTCCTTGTTATGGCAAATAAGTGATAGAGCAAGTTACAGGGGAGAATATTGTGTGATTATGATACAAATGCTGTTTCTTTGACTTTGCTCAAAAAAAATTTCAAGTGCAACAGTGCCATAACTTATTCTCTAAGCTTATGACTCTGGTAGTATGTGCTTTTAAAAAAGGCCAAAGGGCCTTGTTTTTGAAGTGTTTCTTCAGCTTCATGTAAAGACAATACTTTGTAGGACCTGTGCAGGAACGCTTCTAACAGCAGGGGGTTAAAAATGTGCTTATTTTTACATCTTTGGGAATTGTCAGTCATTTTGTACCTGTTTATTTCACAGTCAGATTCCAATTACAACCTGCTGCTAGGAAAGCTGGCCATAAAAGCTGGAAAATACAGCATGGAAGGTGTTATTATATACTGAGGTATCATCAGAATAGTTGGTGTTTGGGAGGGGGTGAGGGCGAGCAGCAGCAAGGAGGTCTTTCTCATTTCACTTGCTAGGCGTAACCCAGTGAACTTCTTGTGACTGGGAAGATTGCACCAGTACATTGCAGAAAACAGGTTTTCACCATGAGCACATTCATTTTCTGACTGCAAGTGTCAGGGGGAAAAAAAAAGCCAGATTGTTATGACTGATAATACAGAATTGATTGGATATGACAAAACTGTAAGAGTCAACAACCTGAGGCATGTTTTACTACTGCAGAGGTAAAATTATTAAGATTTAAGAATTGAGACATCCAGCTAGGAAGTTTATCCTCACAAAAGAACAGTCCTTTCGAGCAGTCTGTGTTTGTTTCCCCCTCCCCATCACTAATCAAAGGCAATATAGGGTGTGCCTCATAATACAGGCTCTACCAAGAATTATCCCTCCACATCCTCACCTTATTTACTGTGTGAGTCCTTCTCAGAGCTGTGGCACCTAGCAAGCTGCTGAAGGAGTACATCCCTGCCAGGGAAGGACACCTGGCTTTGTTAACATCAAAATGATTGGTTTTCCTCACTTCTTTTTTTCTTTCTTTCTTTTTTTTTTTTTTTTCTTCTTTTTTTTCTGACACAGTCTACAGTCTGGATCTCTGCAATCACTTGGCAGAGCATGGGAGAGCAGAGAGGGCAATGCTGTCCAAATGTTCTCTTGCTGTGGTCATGGTTAATAAAGCTCCCATCTGACCTGTCCTAAATTGTACCTGTGTTATTACACACCTGGAGCCACCAGATCTCCGACACCAACCTGTAACCCTAAAATTAGGTAGTAACAAGGTTCTTATGATAGGATAACAAGAAAGTCACTTGCATATTAAGAGAAAACTCTCCTTTCCTGCCTGCTTTTTCTCTTGTTTTAAGGCTTCCAGATGTCTTTGCACTGTATTTTAGCAATCTTTATCTTCAAGAATTCAAGTAGCTTTTTTAAGTCCAAAGGAACAATTTTTTAGTATACCTATTTTTCTTAGCAAGACAACATGCACTCTGAACAGAAACATATTACCTGGAATTTATAATGTAATACTGTTTCTCTGAGTCATCATAATGAATCCACATTTGTTTATTATCACTTACGTTCAGCCCCAACACATTATCTAAATGATATTGTGTAGCTTGTATTTCTGAACATTGAAGTCTTACAAATAGTAGCTCCTTCTCTGAATTAGAAGTTCGATGGACAAAATGATCTTTATAGTGAGCATTTGTTTATTAAAAGTGATAAAATCTTAGGCAAGGCATTAAAGCAAAATTGGGACAATAGAAACACACACTGAAAGACTGTGAAAAACAAATATATTTCTCTTCACGTTGGAGCACCCATGACCGTACAGAATGACGTCTGCCTGAATGCAAATTTCCTTGCTAACACCATGTCCACACCAGCAGAATGAGACCAAAGGGCCTGAAGATCTGCTCCAGCTTTTGGAGGGCTGTGGAGTGCCCACCTGTTCTGCTCATCCTGCTGCCTCCCCAAAACCCAAAGGCTGAAGGACATACATCTATGTAGAGCTTAGATGGTTTCTGTGTGTTTCTACCTGAGGTACCAGCAAGTCACTGGCTGGCTGTGGCTTTTATTGGGCTAAGCTCAACAGGAGACACACATTTCCTCAGAGTCACTCGTTTTAGCCACTGAGTGGTTGTCTTTTTATTATAGCTGTCTATCCCACTGCTCATGTTGCCATGTCCTGTCTTGCTTAAGGTAATAATTGCTGCTGCTGCTGCTGTGACTGCACTACTGCTGTTGTTGCTATACCATGTGCCTGTAACTACATAACATTGTCTACTCAATGTGGAATATATTTCAGATTTGTAGATATTATCACATGTGATTATAGTTTTTTTAATCTCAAGGTACAACCCATAAACATCAGCATTTATGTTCATGCTTACCAACATAAAAGGCCATCCTTTTTTTCTTTAAATTGGAAGTCTCAATTTAAAATGAATACACCTGTCTTTCAAAATACTATTTGCGTTCATGGCAATGAGAACGTGTTCTAAGGTCTAAATTTACTCTGATTATTCTCAGATGTTAATGAGTTCGAAAGTGTTTTTTTCCAGTGGGAGAAAAATTTCTTGTATCACTATGGCCAACCTCAGTTCAATTATTTTGTCCAATATTATGTATCATATTGTGCAAGTCTCCAGAATTTTTTTTTTTTTTTTCTTTGCAACTTTTCCTGTTTCTTCTGTATGGAAGAAGCTTTCTTGAATTTCATGCAGTGGAATTCTTAGTTGTGAGATGCAAACACAGTATTTTCTTAATTTCTGTTACTTCATCTAAAGTTGTGAGACTGAGTTTAAAAAGCAGAAAAAAATTCCTCTCTTCCAATTTACAAACAAAACTGCAAATGGACAAGAAAAACATAAGTTGAATCTGAAAACAAATAATAACTGTATGGGTTTACAAAGATATTCCTGCACATATGGCTGCTTTTCAGAAGTTCCTCAGCATCTTACTGGCACTGATTTTGACAGGAGCAAAGCAGCTGCCCTGCTGCAGAATTCTGAAATCCCAGAAGGTAATGAACTGCTTTATTAGGCACCAAATACCAATATCATGCCAGTCAACAAAAATTAGACTTTACTCAGGGAATAACTAAGTGGTCTACTATGGCTGTGAGCTGGTGGGCTGATGCAGAACACACCCAGCAAGCCGGGATGCTGCTAGCCACAACCACCTTGGCTGCTATGGAGAAGGGTCTGGGTGGTTTGTCCTCTGCCTGGCCAGTGACACTCACCTCAACTGCCGGGTTAGCACAAAGGCGATGGGTGAAATGAGGGTTGAAATGAGTCAGAGGAATGGCTTAAGACAGTGAAAAGAAGGCCTAGACTTCTTAACACAGCACCTAGGTTCATCATCGTGAGGTTAGGGAAGGGGTACAGAGGGTAAAGCCAGGATCTGCATGTAATGGAAGTGCTGTTAAAGTCCTGCTGGTCATTTGCTGTGATGCTGGGTGCTTTTCTGACCTGCAGCATGAAAGACAGTCCCCTCACCTAGCGAGCTCTTGAAGGAACAGCACAGCATGTAGAACATGAGCAGTCCAGGGTGTGATCTTTGGGAAGGGAGCAATGCCAACAGCAGCAGTGTTGGAAAGCCTCATCAGAACAAAGGTGGGACCTGAGAGGGTTCATTTCATAGAATCATTCAGGTTAAAAAGGACCCTTGGGATCACTGAGTCCAACCATCAACTCTACAAGTTCTTCCCACAGCACAGGTCACCATGGCAGGGCAGTTACTGCAGCAGGACTGAACATGCTAACTTTACAATACCCAGTCTGTAGCTGTGCTGGTTGCTGTTGAGCATGTTTCAGCCTCTTGTGAATGTTATGTATCACTGTCGCAGGGAAAACTTCCTCCAAGAGGAAAAAAAGAGACATGCGAATGCTTACAGAGGTGGAAAGCAGCATCAGCCGGTTGATGGTTAATGCAGAGTGGTCTTCCAGCAAATCTCTGTCTCTTGTCACCTCCTCCCTCCTGCCAGCATCCTGGTGCTGCTCCCAGAACATTCCCAGTGCCTGCTGATGCTTGCGGAAACCACTGGTAATATTCCTATCGACTTCAAGAGTCTTTTCCTTCTCCGAGTATGTATCCAAGGGCTGTAGCCTCTTGATCTCCAACTTAATCTATTATCCTGCATCTTATTTTTAAAGGAATGGGGTAGAAGAGACCATTTATCCCATGTGAAAACCCGAATGGCTGTAAAGAATTATTCTCCTCACAAGGTCAAGCCCTGATTTCACTCAGTTTTAAAATCAGTCTTTCTCATCACTTCTCTATCAACTCTGCTACATTTTGGAAAAAAAAAATAATTTCTTGCTTCCCTGATATAAAAGAGGCTGTTTATCCCCAAAATGTTTAGCACAAAAATGTTTCTGTTCATGTAATGTGTTTTGTATACACACAAGCTGTATAATACACAGACATGTTGAATATCAGGCCAATTTTCATTTTTTAGCTTAAAAAGGGACTTTCTTGCCAGTAAATGACAGGGTTTTTTTTTTCAGTACTTTACTCTTAGTAATATCTTTTGAGGGGGCACAGAAAGGTAAAACTCAAGAGACATTTACTATTTATACAAATACTTCATGCTTATTGCTCATAAGGAGCAATTTCAAATGACAAATCACTATTCTATAAATCAGATACAGACACACAACTTACTGGACTCCTTCCAAGATACACTGAGACATGCAGCAAAGTATCAGTGTAATTACTTTCATTATGTATTCCAATTAATCTGAAAACAACTGGGACTGTGAAGATTGCATCCTCCCAATTTTTACTGACATAAACCCCAATATTATTTATAGAATTGGTTGTCCTCTGTTTACTTGATTAAAATATGGGCTAATCAGGCACTACTTTTCTAGAAACAGTTCTTGAGTATGGTAATTTGCCATCTTCTGGAATTTTCTTTATTTAGCCAAAACACAAGTGCATATTTTAATTCATGGCAGTATTTTAGACTTATGTCTGTTTTAGAAACAATGACTTAACTGAAAAAAATCCTAAACTAAAAGACCATTTTTTAACATGTCTGAAAGGAATTGTCTCTTGTGTGAACCATGTGCTACTTCTGATATTCCCAAGGCGTTTTGTTTTATTTTTTATACCACAGTACTTTTCCAATAAGCGTAAGTGATTATTTTAAGTTGAAAATTATTTTGATAATGAACTAATCTTCAACTTTGACATTGCTTCAATGGGGGAAAAGATATATGGCCGTTGCAGGCATATAACCATTTCTGACTCTGTCTTGTCAACTAATTGATACATCCTTCTTTATCTACAAATGCAGTGCTTTATCTGTCTTTATTACCTGTTTCAAAACCTGATTCCTTCTTCCTTTAAAATGGAGCTTCATTTTTGCATATTTGGAGTTCTTCACAGAAGGAAAAGAAAAAGCATTAATCTTAAAATGTTGTAGGACATTAAAAATATTAGCTAATTAAATACTATTATATATCCCATTTTAATTTAAAAAACCCACAAACCTTTCACTCTCACAAAGGATTGGGAAGTTCAAGGGAAAAGCTCAATCACAGATTCCTGGAAGGGTGGCCCATATTATGAATAGATTGAGGACAAATCTGTTGCAAAACCTGAGCTCTGGGATTTGAAGCACCCTGAGTGTCTTGCTAGCTATCAGTGTCACCTGCCTGGCCTCAGGAGGACCTGGAGGCAGGAGGTGATCTTTAGTTACATCCCCTTTTTCCGATCTTGGGCAACAAGATATATTTGTAGATTAGAGAGAGAGTAAGTTGCCCATGCAGTGGAAGAGTATATCATAATTCCACAGTCCAGGGCTTCCTCCCACTTCCTGCTGCTTTACTGGTCTGATAGTTTCCTATCCTGTGTTTCGAGGGCACCCCTTACTTCACCCTCAGATTTCTGTCTCTGGTGGCTAGGCTAGCCAGGTCTCCACCTCCTTTTCTTGAAGAGCTCTTCTGGCAGGCCAGCATCCCAACCCTTTCCCACTATTACTATAGGCACACCCATGTGTGTATACCAGCCATGGTTTCAAAATAACCCCACTATCAGTTTCCTGTATATCTCTGCTTTACAGATCAGTGAACTTGAATTATGTTTTCTACATGGTGATGTTTCAGATGTTTCTTCGGTTGGTTTATTTTGTTAATAATCACAGTGGAGGCAGCAAGTTAAAGAATGAGGAGTACCTGCTTTGAAGCCTCCTGGGGTGAATGTGATACTGATGTTCAGATCAGGTCAAGAACAATTCTCCACCCTTGGGGCAGTTCAGTAGGTGCAGACTTTCAGGGAAGTTGAACACAGTGTGCAGGCTTGTGATGGGCCTGCTTTGGTAGACTAGTTCTCCCTGGACAATACTACCTGCAGAGGGAAGACCACTAAAGACAAGGATGTCTTGCCTCGGTGGGCAGTGTGCAACAGGCCCCAGAGCTCTTCTGCAGAGAAAAAGAACATTGCTTTTGTCTACTCCTAATCCAACAGCTTCCCAAACACAGAATTAATTATGTTTGTAATCCTCTCTTCCTCTATCAGTTTAAGTCTTCTCTTCTGACCTCGTTCCTCCCTCTTGGCCCTTTCTTCATTGGCACCATGCTCCATTCAGGGCTTAATTACTCCACTGCACTTTGTGTTCCCTAGTTTGAAGCCACTACTTTTTGTTTTGTCATAGTCTGGTAATGCAAATAATCCCCTTCCTTTGAAGGTATTTATGTTCTGTGATCTTGTCTCCCCTGAGCATTCTCTTTGGCAGACTGTAGAAATTGAGTTTCTTCTGTCTAACCTAACTCACTAGATACCTTTTAATGTTGTTTTCTCTGTGTGTATTTTCTGCAGTTTCATGGCAGTTCCAAGCTGTGGAGAGCAGAGTCGACCCAAAACGAGGTCCCTGGGCACTTACCCATATAAAGCAGTCTGTAGCTCATATTACCTTTAGAAAATAGCAGTGTACAATCACTCATCCCTCCTGTACTTTTTCTCCAAGTCTTAACATGAAGGAAAATACCAAGGAAAAGGGATATCCATTAATCTATAAACAATTTGTCAATTTAAAATCTGTGCCCAGTCTAAAACCCATGAGGCTATGACCCAGCATGCAAGGTGAGACTGGGTTACAGTAAAGAGTTCTTTTGGCTGAGCCCTATCTAAACTTCACTGGCTGAATACATTGATTCTAATGAAGTTATTCATGGCTTACACTGACTGATTTAAAGCCTTTGTCTTTCATACACAAATCCATTCTTCCAGATGTAAGGTAGATGGAAAGTCTTGTGATTAGCTGCTGTGAGGACACATTAGAGAAGATAACAACCTCAAGTGCCACTGCTCCCTCCTGTCCTGGATCATTCTCAGAAAGGGATTGTGTAGTAATTTACAGAATGACTGAATTGAAGAAGCTATCAAAGTACTGTGATCAGAAAATTTACAGTGGTTTCTGGTATACAAAGGTGCTGTCAGGAAGTGCTAATGCCTCAGATGGTTTTCCTCCATCATCTTGTCTGTACTGCTTATTTTTAGACCCTGATGGTTTAATCAGAGCCATGCAGGATGAAGGCTCCATGTACCTGGAGCTCATGGAGGGCTACAACTGCAGGTTGCAAAAGTCTCATGGCAGTGACTGCCATTCAGCCCTGTGCAATCTGGTTTCATTGGAAGTTATTCATTTAAGGCAGATATCTTGAATAATCCAACATTTTAAATCCCTCTTGTCTGAGACATCTCACATCTGCTAGACATGCCTCCAAAAAAAAGAATAAAAATGTGCAGAAAAATACCTCATAATTTTTAATGAGTATTGCTGGAAAAATAAAAGTGAACTTATACCAGTTCTTTTTCTAGAATCCTTGTTTATCTCAGGATACTTTCAGAACCACACTTTCTCTTTTAACTTTAATATAGTAAGTGATAATTGCACCCCTTGGGTACATCTTACCTTCTAGATGTAACACTTCTAGAGCTGTTTTCATATTACTATGAAAAACTGTTTAAATTGAAAGGCTACAAGCACTTTAATATGAGCCATCAATAAGCGTCCTCTATCACTTAAAAAAGTGAAGCGGTGCTAAGATTTATTAAATACCACATATAATTACATTGGTGTACAAAATACCATAGCCCCATTCTGTTGCATGAAAAGCAAAGGAGAAAATATAAAAATACAGAGTTTTATGAGATACCTTCTAAACTGGTAGAATTGAACCATTTAACTTTTCTCTGAACTATCTTCACCTTCATGAGCTATTTTGACTTTTAAAGTGATTTTAATGGATGTATGAAGTCACACAGGTGTCCTAGCAGAATAATGTTTAGAAACCCAAATGACTGAATTTTTTCCATGAAACATGTCCTGGCCACTTTTTTCAGTAGGAATGATTATACTTTTAATTTGTGTCAGAAATTATGAACATAGCTGGTGACATA
>JAVSBS010020537.1:79000-93462 GCA_033124195.1 Coracias cyanogaster | reverse complement strand
CAAGATGTAGATGAGTTTTTTTGCGTTACATAATGTGCTCACAAATGGATCCTCTGCATTGAATGGGTACCGTCAGTCCAACAGCTGATAAAAACATCACAACAATCCACACGACTCTAGGACATCAGTTCATGTTTTATGAAGTGAAAAGCTGTGTGTATGTAAGAAACCTATCCATCAAGATATTTTTATCTTCAAACTGCTTTCTGCTAAAATATGTGTCTTCTATTCATAACATTGCTCATTCTGACGGCACCCATTCACTTCAGAGGATCCACTTGTGAGCAAGTGATGTAATGGTTAATTTCTTAAAATCTGTTCTGATGAAGAAAAAAAAAACTTGATGAGTAAATGAGTAAATTGTTTGCAGTGCATGATGGTACTATGGTGGTCAGTAGTGTAGCCTGCATCACATTCATTTCTTTCATTTAATTTTACAGACTTACCTAGTAAGGTATTGATTGTAGCCAGTCATATCTGGGATAATTCCTGGAGTCATGCTATAGGTTTTATCTCCGAACACAACCACACCATTAAATCCATACGGATTATCTTGACATGGTTCGGAAACCTTTAATAAAACACATAGTACTTATGTAATAACTGTGTAACTGTGACCAGCAATAGCTAATGAAATAGCTTTTTTTTTGGTCCGTTCCGCAATCCATGGCTAATGCTACGTTTTGAAATATGTACAGTGGGATAATTTACTACAGACTTAAAATAAAGAAAGAAATGAAAGTCAGGGAAAAGGTAGGGCTACAGGACGAGTGAAAAGGTGACACTTGTTTAGGGTAACTTTTTTCCCTTTCTGAAATTAGATGAGAGAGTAAAGCCAAATAAAGATTATTGTAGTAACTATACCCCTCACTCACTAGAGAAAGTGGAAATTGATTTTGCTCTGAGAAGAGTCTTTGAAGTCTGGTCACATTCAGGGTAGCTGAGAAGTTAATTATTAAAGTAACCCAGGTCTAAAACTAGTGTACCAAGCACAGACTATTCGTCCTTTCCTTTTCTCTTGTGGAGTATTGCTTGAAGAGAAATGGCAGAGTCAGGCTCCCCTCTCTACGACACCACCCTGGCTGCCTCTGCAGCTGTGCCTGCAGCCAATCCTTTTTCCATGTGTCTCATTCCTCCTAAGAGCAACAAGGAAGTTCGTTTTACTGTTTCCTGAAGCTGGGGGAAGACACACCACAGAGCAAATACCAGCATGTGCCAATCCAGAGATAAAATGTTCCAGTTTAAGCAACACTGCAGCTAAGTTAGCTTATGTTTCTACTGGAAATTTGTATGTTTGCATATATAGAGCTGCTGTAGCCAGGAACACCCTTATCATCTTTGTTAAACTTAGCCTATGACTCCACATTGACCTGAATCAAGATGAAAAATAGTTTGAAAAGAAGGCATCTTTTCCATTTCTCTTCCATTTCTTGTCTGCTGCTGTAAATAGAAGGGGACAGCTCCTCATGGAGGTGCATCCTTCTCAGTGCAGCAGTCCTATAGGGACTACTACAATTTGCTGATGTTATTGAGGGGGAGGAGAAGGGAAAGGATTGACTATTGTGTTGTCAAATACATATGCGATGCTTTTCATGCTAGACACAGTAAAGGATTGCCTTGCTGCCCAGGTTACGTCACAGCCCCTGGGATGTTCCATCTTGTACTCCCATACTACGTAATTTTCTGATTAGAAGTTGAAACAATTTGTTGAAAATAAGTTGATTTTAATCCTGGGTGACCCCTTAACGATTTTCTTCCAAGGCTTTTAAAATGTGCACACCAACTAAATATACAGCTTCAGTCCCTGCTCCAAAGCGTTCTCAAAATGTCATCTCTTTATATCAGGCCTGGATTTTGCACAACTACTTTTAGCATCTTAAATATATAAAAAACAGAGGGAGCCAAGAGGCTTCACTGGACAGCCATCACCCACGCTCATGTGTTTACAAAGAGCCTGCCCCTGTCCTCCTGTCTTTTCCTTCCACTGCCCACTTCCCATTTGTCACCTGCTAGACTTGTGCAGGGAATATTTGTCCTGTAACTTTCTGTAGTGTCAGTCACACTCTTTCCCTTTCTTTCAAAATTTCCATTTGCTAAATTGCTTCAAGGACATAAAAATTCCGTAAGACCAACTCGTTCTTACCACCTACATTGACTTTATAAATGAGTAACAATTTTATCAACTGTCAATTTTCTCCCAACAGTTTTAATACTTCTTTGTGGATGGGTGACATTGCTCTCTCATATACCAAGAGCTAGCAGCATGGTTTGATTTCTGTTGCCATGTCTTTCTTACACATCTTTAGGTAAAGGACGGTTATATTTTTTGTTAAAGTTTATATTGGGCATCTATACAGAACTGCTTTTAAAGCAGTACATGAATTAGGCAACAACAGAAACCAGAATAATAAACTGTATCCAAAACACCCAACTCTGCAGTTTGTCATTATATGTGCACTGAATGGATGCAGATCCATGCTGTGCTAAACTTAAAACCAAAGCAAAACCCTAAACTATATTGAAGAAGTAAAATTGATAGCAGTACCAATGGAATCACTCAGGACCCAAGAAGGGGAGAGCCTAGCATCTAGGAAACAGTGTGGTTAGATGTTGTGGTTGCAATACAAAATCCTTCTCTAAAAGAGAAAGAAAAGCTCTAGAGGTGAGATGAACAAGCTCACGAATACAACATAGCCTAGAGTTATTTGATTAGCCACCATCTTGACCTAAATATAATTTCATTTCAGCTTTTTACACTACAAATACCATACTGGAAATCAGTAGGAGTAAATTTGCAGTATTGGTGTTGCCCTGTTTTAGAAACTTTACCCTCCAAATTATGCACAAAGTGCCCATTGTGACTCAGTGCCTCTGCTCATTAACACCCCACCATAAGAGGTCCTGAGTAACTTTGAGTAATTCCAGAAATGTAGTTTAAAAGGATGGGAGTGGGGGGGAAGGAATCTTCGAGGCAGCAGCCTTTACCTAAGTGAAGTTTGGCATGTGCTGCTCTTCCTTTTCCTTACATGTAAAATGGTAAATAGAGGAGGAGAGCAGCCCATGGCCACTTCAGGAACCATTAATCTGCGATGCAGAAGCTTTCTGATGCACCTTCAAAATACAAATACATGTTTTAAAATGGCATTCATTTATCACAATCTCAGCTATTTTTTTGCTAGTTTAGCCATAAACAGCAGCAAGCTCCAAAAAAGTATAGCACTAAACACATGAAGTCACCATTTCATAGAGCTGTGCAGTCTCTTTCATGCATACTTTGGGTGTAAGACTGCCAGCGTGCTACATTAAGGCCTCACAAAGCACGCTTTTAGCCCAAAGGAGGAGTCTGCCAGAACAGTTCCAGGAAAAGGGCACTGGCACCAACCCGTCCTAACCTTCAGAAGGGTGCTCCCCAACCCTGAACACCCCAATTGTGTCCAGCTGTACCACACTACAGCAACTTTTCTGCTTTCCACTTATGAGTGGGGAAGCAGCTCAGTTAGTACCACAAAGTAGCCCTTGTGTCCACAAGGGTGGGTACACGTCTTTCCCACATAAACCATTCAAATCCTTACTTACAGCCCGATAACATCATGCATCATCTAATGGCAGCATATTACCAGCTTTACTGCTGATCTGAACATTTAAGCCTTGAAAAAACGGAGTCTGTGTATTATAGCCTGAGCTTGCTCTTTGCTCTGGTTAACTCTTCTCTTTTCTTGCGCTTAGTTTTCTGTTCACATAAATTTCTGCAGGACTTGGGTTTGATTTTTGTTGAACTGGTCAGGCTGTTTTGGTTTTTTTTTTTTACAATGACTGGCCAGTATTTTTTAACTGACCTGCTTAAAAAAAAAAAAAAAATGGTGTGGTGCTTTGCCATCCTTCTCAGGTATCAGAGCTGCACCTCTGCTGCCTTTGCGTGGTTCACACTGCCCTCTACTCAGGGCCACCACAGCAATCAGAGGCAATGACACCACGTTTTAAAATCTTGTAGGCAGCCACTGACAGAGAAAGTTGCTGTGGACTAGCATCAACTACCTTTATGCGCATGGAATAGCTCATCACCATGCAACTATTTAAAGCTGAAAAAAGGCGTGTACTCACCAGGAAAGTGCTTCTTTTCTTCTATAACAGGAGCAGGATTTGACCCCAGTTGATATGGTCTCAGGCCGTTGCATATGTTTGCACTTTATTCTGTAGAGTGAATATATGCAGATACATGAGATGCCTGATGTATTTATGTATAGATTTCTGTAGGTCCCGTCACTGTCACGCTCTGAGCATTCTGCATATTGACAGAGCAATACCCACATTAGTAGTGTGTATATCATGCTCTCTGAATATTTGTGTCCCATCAGCAGTGGTTAGTGCAGTTGTTCTGGTAACTTCCCCACAGTAGCCTTTTCTGAGCGTTCAGCAGCCATAGAATTACAACCGCTCTGCCTTGGGTAACATGCTTTCATGTCTTTAAGGTGTTAAGATACAGATTTGATACTACCCTAGGGAGGAACGCTCGTAAGAATAACTGGCTTAATTTAGCATCTAGAAAGAATTATTAGGGAAAGATTTACACAGACCTGGGCAAAACTTTCCTTGTAAAACTCCCAAGTACAGGCCTCCTTGCAGATCAAAAATGCATGTCCTCTGGGCTACAGCTGGCCCATGTAGAGTTTACACCTATGACTTTTAAGGTACTTTGCCTTTCAATTTGAGCTTCAAGTTTTGTTTAAAACCTAAACCTCACTGTAAAATTCATGGACAAATCCTCACCTGCCAAAGATACAACCACCACTTCTAAATCCCTTGTGTTACCATATGTAATCTCCATCTGCAGTTGCTGCAGTAGCATCTCAGTGTTGGTATCTCCACTGCAGAGCTCAGCACAGCACCAGTAAGAAACCAAGCAGCAAACAAGTTAGCAAGTAGAGAGGTCCAGCCCTGTGTGCTGCCTGCACTTTTTACCCCTCCTCATAGCTTAGGCCCACACTCCAGGTGCCTGAGCTGTTGAAATCAATGCGAGTTACATACCTGGATATTTTTAATACTCAGGGCTCAGTCTTTGAATCCTTCAATCCCTGCATAGAATTTCACAAGTTCTCAGGAAAGGGGAAGTCCCCTATGGTTCCTGGTGTCACCCTCTCTCCTGCTGTCTTCTATACAACACCTGCTTGAAAAATCCACAAGAACCAGCACATTTCCCATGCATCCCAGCACCCCAAAACTAGAACCTTCGCCTTTAAACAGATCCAGTTTTAACATGTAGGAGGCTGACCATAGCAAGCCAAAAGTAATTCATTTCTACCTAGCTCAGCTGGGTAGAAGCTTGTTCAGAAACTGAGCATGTGATTTGGGTATTTTCACCTTTAGCAGTCAGTTGTAGAAATGCCATTACTCAGTGAGAAATTGTTTTTAATTCACATTAAAAAAAAGTTAAGTGCTTTCATTCCTTGCCCTTGCTTTTGTGGGGGGTGTGCTAACATTATGCTTAAGAAAGCTGTTTCCTGGTTACTTTTTTCTGGGAAGCTCCATGTACAGTGCTAATCATGGCATATGACAAGAAATACTGTCAATGGTTTTCTTTTCAATTTCTGATCATTCCAATTTGAAGAAATAATGCAGTACCATGAATTAAAAAAAAAAATTCCTCCTCTTTTTTAGTATAAAAGGACCAAGTTACCGTAACACTAAAGCACAAATATTGCATTTTATGTAATGTAGGTAACAGCATCAGGCAGCTAGCGATCCCTCTTCTCTGCACCTCCCTGTTTTGAGTGGAGCTTCTATAGGGATAGGACCTAAGGGTTTCTTAGCAGCCCTCACCAGCAACGTGCCTGGGACTCCAGGAAGCTGTACAGCTGCAAGGAAGAAGTCATAGCTTCTCTTTCTGTTGTTTCCACTAATCCCTCTCAGAACCTATACTTCATATGTGACATTAACTGTAATGACGTTATACCAAATGAACAGATTTGGCCAAAGATGGAGTGCTGGCTATTTAAAAAGAAAAAAAAAAAATTTAAAACACATAGCATAAGTATGCATCAGCCTTTTCATTTAGTGCTCAGAGGTCTCCAAGCTAAAAACTAAAAGCAGAGGGAGGAAGAAATGCCCTAAATCTGTGGATATCAGTGCTGCACTGTATGATCCTGGATTAATGCAACAATGACCTTGCTTGTAGAACCAGATCCCTCAAATTCTATTTATTTTTGGCAAATTAGCAAGGTGAGGTTTGCATAGTCTCCACTGACAAATTGAGTCTGGGAACTGAGTTTGTGGAAGGCATTTTTTTGTTAAGAAACGTGGCAACAGGATCTATTTCAATCCTTTTGCTTACTTTGAAAAGGTAGTTATGTACTTCCATAAATTTCATCTAAATACCATGGAGCACCAGGGCCCTGTTTCCTAGCCACGCATTTGGTTCACCTGGGCTGCAGTGAAGTGCCACGCTTCCACAAGAAGCAAGCTGAAATGAGAGAGCAGAGCTAGCGGAGACGCACAGGTACACAGGTTCAAGCAAGGGACAAATATCCCCTCCACAAGCAGGCGGTGGCTCCTGGGCCCCCTGCTCTGCAGAGGAAAGCAGGGTTCGATACCAAAGGGAAAACAGCCAGAAAGGGCAGAGCACGGTGGTGACAGAGCCCTGTACTGCACCCTGCTTGCTGGAGCAGATGGGAGGAAGAGATTGAAATGTATGCAATGACAACAACAAGCACCTGCTTTCAGCTCTCCCTGCTTTCTCTTCTGCCCCCACGCCGCTGCTTTTGTCATTATTTGTGAGGCGGCAAACATACTTCTGTGGGCCCTTCAACCACAACTGAAAAACGAAAGCAAGCCAAAGGGAGTGGACACTCCATTTTGCCAAAGATTAAGTCTTTCCTGTTCGAATGTTTAAAAAAAAATAATTAAAAAAAAAAAAAATCAAATTTTACTTCCATGGTGATGGCTGCCATAGGAAGCATTTTACCACAAAACATGATTCCCAGGACTTCATCTCTCTAGCTGTATATTCAGGAGGAGCCACTGATACTTTTAAAGAGAGACTGTAAATTGCCTCATCAAGCAAGTGCTTACATTGGGTTTACCTGAGTTCATATCTAGCTGCAATTCCTTGGTCTCATCCACACTTTCTCCCTCTACCTTTCTGCCCTTCTTTAGAAAAAACACCTCCTTGTGTCCACCGCATCCTGTTGTGCCGCTAGCTTTGTTTGGTCCTTGGGTGTCCAGTGGTCAGGCAGTTGCTGTCAGCTGGCTTGCAAATTGTATTTTGTGTATATTTTATTCTGACTGACTTCTGAAATGGAAATATTTTAAAACAAAAATTATAAACTATTTATGTTGCTTGTGTTGTAGAATAAAGCAAATGCAAAATAAATTATGCTTTGGTTTTGTCTGAAGAAAGTTCTTTTACAGTTAGAAGCAAAGGAGCAGAACTGAGGAAGGGCCTGAAATATTTGGTACGTAGCAGAAGGGACTGTAGTTTTCACAGATGACCTGGGGAATTTCACCACCTTGAACTGCTGGGTTTTTTGGTGGGAGCTGAGATCTGAACACTTTAACAAATGCGCCCTACACCACTCCCAGCCAGAGTTTGGGCTTGCAGGGGTGGATAAGGATGAAGCTACTGAGACAGCTAAAGGTAGAAGTAGACACTATGCAGAATCTTGAATTATCTAAACAGATGAAGCATTTCTCCCTCCACTAAAAAGAGGAAAGTATTTTTTGCTTTGATTTCGTTAGAGATGGAATTTAAAAACACACACCCACAAAACCATGGCAGAAAAGGCACCTGCTTTCAATCACATTAATAACTTCAAAAGCTGTCCTAAAAGGTAACCTTAGGGATTGAGCTCTACAAATTCCATCACACCCCAAAGCAACCACTTTAGTGCCACTGAAATCCAGACAGTGCCTATCTCACCACCATCCCAGCCCTCAACATGAAAGCCACTGCTTGCATCACCTGCAGGGACAGAGCCATGAGAGGGCAGGGTCACTTGGAGTGCTAGTTCACAGCCAACCTTCTGTTGGGTTTTTAAACTAGATATTCCCCAACCACACCTAGTTTAGCTAGAAAAAAGTATTCCTAGTCTACAAGGTGGAGGTGAGCAGCATGGATGCAGCAATGTTTGAGCCCTGTAAAAAGCTTGGCAAGGGCTTGCTCCTATTGCCTAAATCCCTCTTTTGATTAAAGTTGACTCAATGATCACTCTTTCTGGAGAAAAACCTTTAATTTAATTGAAGTATTTAATGAAAACAGTAAACACCTTCACAGGAGCCACACACGCTTCGATTTGCAACCAAAATGTAGGTACAGCAGAAGAAAAGGTTGACCAGTACCCCTGTCAAGAGGGTTGTCATGGGGCTCCCTGCAAGCAGAGGAGGTTCAGTGACAAGAGTAGCAGCACACAGTAACCTTTAGGGTACAACTCTGTGTGCTCAGGCGTGCTAACCGCAGCCCAACGGCAAGCTTTCCACACCATCTCAAGAGTGCAAATGCAGCCACCATTCCCACCTGGCCTCACTGGGATCTCTGGGCACGGGCTCTCATGCACTGAAGCAACACAAGCTCTGGCCTTTAATGTCTGTTACACAACAGCCTCATCAGCATGAAGGTTAAGAGCAGATTACACAGCAACTAAATGAGGTTGAGATGCTTTAATAATCTTATGGCACTTCTGGCAAAACAGAGTGTGTAAAAATCCTAACAGTCGGACGTAGTTCCATTCCAGGAAGCTACCTTCTGCTGCTCCACACGTCTCATTTAGATCCCACTAGAAAGATTTTTATTTCCTCCCGAACGGCATTCATTAATGTAAAGCAGCAATTGGGTAGATACAGATCACTCACTCCTTACATGAAAAAATTCCCAGCTGCTTTCTCACTTACTGGTGGGGTCAGACTAGCATGGCTTCTGCTCCCACTGGTGTGAGAAGTCCACACATGGTGGAAGTGGTGAACGTTGTTTGTAGTTACGTTGAACATACAACAAACATGTTAAGAACAAAGAAAACGGCTGTCAACAAATATTTTAAAATTTAAAAAAAAAAAAGGAATAAACAGCCACACCATTAAATCTCAAGCATTGTCTCCCCTTCAGTGGAGTCACTGAATTCATATGCCATATTCCAGAACAGGGTGCAGGAAAGGCAGCAGCCATTTAATGCACTGCTTTGCATACAAAATTTAACAGATTGCTTTTGGTTTTGTTAATTGATCAGTGATGAGAAGTTCCCACAGAAGTTGCTGCTAAATGTATTTATCAGAAGAAAGAGATCATGGTTCAATATTGAAAGGGTGGCTTTTAGGTCCAGGAAGGTTAGTGTTCTCAACTCCCTCTGGAGCCTACCACAAGCCAGACTCCCGAGAGGCTTGAGGGAAGAAAAACACCCACCAAACCACATGAAACCACACATTCTCTCAACAGCTTTGGTAAAGCTCTTCTTTCCTCTGCCATTACAACAAATGGCAAAGACTGGGCATGGACATCAAGTCACCCTAGTTTCACTCCATGACATACATTTCTTTATAACAAATAGGACTTCAAAACTGATGTTTTTTCACCATGTCGTCTTATCACTGGTTACACTGTATTCACCTGTGGTCAACTAAAAGTTAAAAGCTCCCTTGATGTCCCAAGCTGGAGATCTTTCCTAATTGTTTTTTTTTTTTACACGGTGCCAAGAGAGTGCCCAGTGTCCTCAGTACCATTTTTTAGATGATAGGATGAACAACTGAGCATGTCAAAAATTTGTCCTTGACCTCAAAAGGGCCCAAAATATCTACACCACATGCTCTGGCCTTTTGATTATCCCACAGCTATAGACCTGAGGGATAATCTGGCAAGAGGAAGAGAAAACAAGAAAAAAAAGCAAAGGCAGTTTATGGGAAGGGTAACAGAAAGGCAAGCTATAGATGCTGGCGAATACTTCAGGTACAAGACTAAAGATAAGGGAAACTCAATTTGGATGCAACATCCAATGCATGAGAGGGTTGCTTAGGAGACCACTAGCACATCTGTACATCCAGTCACTTAGAAAGTACCCCCATGGTAATAATGGGACAGATGTTTCTTGATCCATTTTTTACAGATAAAGAAACCTTTCTTTTGGTCCACTGAGTAAGCCTGGAGCACAAGTAGAAACAAGAAGTAGAACCAGGCCTGGGTTCTGTCCACAGAGCTATGTTAACAGAGTGATCTCCAATTTATGAGCCTTTGGCAAAGAAGCTAGCACCAGATTAAACCTCCTAAGATCTAATATCACCATAAAAAAAACACAAGTTGAACTCTTTATCCAAATGCCCAACACAGTGTCCTAGAACAGTGCACTGAGCATCCAGGTTTACAACCCAACAGAATATCAAATAAATCAAAACAAGTTAGATGTAATACAGGTTGGTTAGGCTTTATATTATACTGAAGAAAAACAAACAAACGCATAAAACCCAAACCCAGAACATTAGTCAGGCTATGTGTGCAATTTTGAGGAAATATACCCAAGCTGAATTATTTCTGTTTGCTGTGGTTAGCATGACCACTTCTGTGGAGGTCTCTCTTCATCCTCATTCGATACCACAGTCAAACAAAATTACTTACAATTAAAACAATTTTGAATACTTTCCTATGTGGCATTTATCAATTATTTACTACATTTTTGAATGTTACGTTACTTTTCTGGCAGACTGCTTTGTACTTGAAATCAGGTTCTCCTTTGTGCCAGAGATTATGGGGAGAGGAAGGGATCAAAATAAAACTGGGTAAGATGCTATATTAATAGCTATCCCTATAAGTGACCAGTCAGAAACAGATCTTCAAGCCTGGGAAACAAGAATATCAAACATGAGAAAATGAAAAATGGTTTTGAACATATATTGCAGTAACGCATGTATGGAGTGGAAGGTGACAAGGCTCTTGGTTCTAAACGCCTGCAAAAGCAATTCATCTGCCCTTGAGAAAGCACGGGAATTGCTTTCTGGGTGGCACCACAAGAGCGGGCACCCTGATAAACATGTTATTTTAAAATCCCAGCTGCAGGGATGGTCATTGGAGCAGATCTTACATCTCTCTTGCATGCATTACCTTTTCTTTTAAAAAGGACGCTAAATAATTTAATATCTCAGTGCAGGCTTTTGGGACCAGCCCTAAGCCCAAGAGAATAAAGATTATTCATTTGCAAAGTCAACCATGAAGAAAAAAAAAAAGGAAAAAATGAAGGTTTAAATCTAGTTCAGTAATAATTTCTTCTTAAAAGTTTTCAATCAAATTTCCTTTAGCATTTCAGGGGAACAAGACAGTAGAGGAATGGAACAGAAACACAGTGTAACAACAGCATGCCATGGAAATCTTTAAGCGGAGCTGTAGTGATACTAGGACAAGACGGGTGACCACCATTAAGTGTCCATCAGGCTAGTTGTGGGGAGGTATAGGGTAAGCTGTGCTATCCTAGACAACAGAGCAAATCTGCAGTGTCTGCTGAAGAAAAACAGGATGAGAAAGAAGAGTCTAGGGAAGGGCATAAGTGCCGGATTACACCACTTTTGGTGTCTCTCTTAGAGCGTGAGGCATTATACCAAGCCAGGCTGGCTGGACAAGCATCCCTTTCAAGGAGGCACCATCCTGTACATGGCAAAAAAGCAATGTTTGGAGCCAAATAAAATAAAAATTAGAACCTGAAGAGCAACAGCAAAACACAAATGCCTCTTAACCCGTCAAGTCTGGTGCTGCCCTTACAAGCTGGGCCCATTATAACTGCTCATCTGTCTGTTCTACCTTCCATCCCAATCCGTATGTTCCTGAACCCAGTTCTAGAATATTTGTATATATTCCATTTTATTATCATTATTTTCATTACAGCTGTTTCAGTTTTCTAATCCATAAGTCTCTCTCTCTCCCTCATTCCCTTTCTCTTCCCATTTGAAAGGGGAGAGGATTGACAGAGATCCCATAAGTCAGGGTAGACAGCTCTAAACCTTGACAGCCCCTTGTCCTATCACTGGGCACCAAGTGAAAAAGAAGTGAAGAGTCTGGCCCCATCCTCCTGACACCCCCTTTAGGTGTTTATGAACATTGATAAGATCCCTTGTCAGTCTTCTCTCCTTCAGGCTAAGCAGCCTCAGGTGTCTCAGCCTTTCCTTGTAAGAGAAATGTTCCAGTCCCCTAATCACCTTGGTAGCCCTCTGTTGGACTCTTTCCAGTAGTTACCTGTCTCTCTTGGACTGGGGAGCCCAGAACTGGATACTGTACTCCAGATCTTGCCCCACTAGAGCAGAGTAGATTGGGAGGACACCCTCCCTCGACCTGCTGGTCACACCCTTCTTAATGCAGCCTAGGATACCATTTGTCTTCTTGGTTAAAAAAAGCACACTGCTGGCTCGTGGTTAGCTTGTTGTTCACCAAGACTACCAGATCCTTCTCCACAGAGCTGCTTGCTAGCAGATCAACCCCTAACCTGTACTGTTGTATGGGGTTATTTCTCCCCAGGTGCAGGACCTTACACTTGCCTTTGTTGAACTTCATTAGGTTCCTCTCTGCCCGACTCTCCAGCCAAATGGCAGCTCAGCCTTCTGGTGTGTCAGTCACTCCTCCCAGTTTTGTATTATCAGCAAACAGGCTGAGTCTACACTCTGTCCCTTCATCCAGGTCACTGATGAAGGTGTTGAACAAGACTGGATCCAGTACTGACCCCTGGGGAACACTGCTAGCTACAGGCTTCGAATTAGACTCCGCATCCCTGATCACAGTGCTCTGAGCTGTGTCATTCAGCCAGTTCTCAATCCACCTCACTGTCCACTCATCTAATACACACTTCCTAAGATTAACTATGAACATGTTGTGGGAGGCAGTGTCAAAACCCTGGCTGAAGGACACTGTGTATCTTCTCCATAAGTCGGAAGTAGAAATCTTTAGATTCACTACAGGAGATTCACCTTCAGGATGTGAACTCTGAATTGCAACAGTATACAAAACGTGTTACCTCAAGCAAAGAGATGTTCCTATTCACCTAAATTAAAACAGTATGAAATTGCCCAAGGCCTCTCAGCTGATGCTCTATTAAATAATGCACATTTCAGTTTAAGGAGTTTCATATGGATTCAGAACTCCTCAGAAAGGAATTTTTTTCTCCTTTGTCATTTTCTTGACAACCGAGCACAACACCGTACAAGTGTCTCCCAATTCACAGCCCCAGTTCTCATATGAATGCAGTCTGCAGCTTCAGAGAAGCCACCTAACCGGTGATGTGCTGGGGTTAAGGAGAAGCAAGTAACTTGCCTGATCCACGCTAGAGGTCAGTCAGAGAGAGAGCCAGGTAACCTCTGTTACTTCAGCTGTATCCTCCAGCACACTGCAGCTTTTTCCTTATAGTTTTTCCAGTGGCTCTGCAAGAGGCCACTCAGGAACTGGCAGTGCCTAACCTTTTAACTCTCCTTTTACAGACCCTGAAGGTCCCCCCACTACTGTGTCTTTGGTCCCATTTTTCATACCACTCATCCTACAGGCAACTGCAACCTGCTACAAGCTTACATACTGCATTAGCTGGTTTAGTTTATACAGGTAATTTTCACCTCACTCAATCTTACTGTCATTGCTAAATATGTTTCAGGGCAGAAATGGATTTAAAAAGCTGTATTTCCTCAGTTTTTTAAATGCTTCAAACATTTTAAAACGACAAATTAAAACTTACAAATTCATTATTAGTGACAGGAAAGACATGAGAGCTTCTTTAAATCTGTAATTAGAGACATCAACCTGTAAGAGAGTAATGCCAATACCTTCAGATCTTCTGCTCTGGAGATGCACCTGGCCATAAAGTGATGACAAAGGACTAATAAGTAATGTGCATTTTTTTCCAATCTGGTGAAGAACTGAGCTGGTTTTAGAAACTAGAAGGGCTGTTCCTTCCCCACAGCGCTCTCTTGGTCGCACTGGTTCTAAGCAACAGTACTAGAAAGACTAATTCCTTTGGCATCTAGAGTCAGTAGATTTTTGGCAGCAAATTACATTAACCAAGTCAGGCTATGAAGATATGATCATGCTTTTGTATACCATTTACTGTGTTAGCAACAACTGCTGACACAGACTGCTGTACTTAGATACAGTCTAAAGGGATTTGATACAGCGATTCACAGCATTCCAGCAGAAAATTGTGTAGTTTTTAACAAAGAACTGCTAAATGGATTGACACTCAGTCATTATAGGCAAAGCAACAATTGCATCATCATTGACTGCTCTTAGTTGGGCTGAGTTATTCTGGTGGGATCACACAGTGGCCAGAATTAGATACTATTTTGTCAAACACTGTCATTAGCAACCTTGCCAAAGAAGTATAAAGCACTAATTAAAGCCCTGCACGATACTGAAGGAAGATGCAACCACCTGAAGATACACAGAGGAAAAAAAATCTAAACGCAGTAAAAGATTATTGTAACAGTAGCAATTTTTTTTTAAGTGAGATTCAATCTGTGTGAATTAT
>JAVSBS010020537.1:33583-68214 GCA_033124195.1 Coracias cyanogaster | reverse complement strand
GGGACAGTGAACCGGCCCCCGACGGTGTCTGAGGGACAGTGAACCGGCCCCCTGTTTAAAAAGTTTGAGGACCCCTGCGCCTAGTCTCTCAGTTCAGTCACTACATACTCTACACATCCTGCAACACATTACCCTGAGCTACTGTGGTCTTCCTCCCTAACCGATCTATCACAACCCTAGAATAGGCACTTTGTACACAATAAAGTCATTTAAAATTATATGAGCTGTGGTTCAAATTAATAGATTTACAGATTTCTAAAACACTGGCATTTATTCAGCCTTGAGTGCTTAAATTTACAACTGTAGAAGCAATGCTATAGGTTACTCTTGAAGGGCTTTAAACAGAAAGAGCTGTCAACCCAGTAACCACACTGACACTCAAATGAATCTAGGTGGTCCTTTTAGAACTACTTCATAGACTGTGGTCATCTGAGCTAGCTCATACTAAAAAGTTTCTCTTCTTCCATTTACTTACCATTAGATGTAAACTGGCCCCTCCAACAATAATATGTTTTACCTATTTCTGTTCATGGGAATTTCTTTGCAAGGCTCAAGGCTGCTGGGTTCCAGTTAAGGCTTTGGGAAAAAGTATTCCCCTGAGACTCAAGACCATGTGGTAATTCCTTCTGTCACGCTTAACCTTTTGTTCCCCTGCCTCCCACTTTGTTACTAGCCCTTTCCTTTTTCTTATTATTCAAAGAGAATGGGACTGTTGCAGTGAGAGAAGAGCCCAAACATTTGTGCCTCAGACTTCTCTTCTCAGTTCTCTCCAATCCTACCACCCTCATTCGTGGTTCCCTTTTAGCTTTCCTCTCCCTTTGCATCTTGTACATCCTCCTCACAAGCCTAGGCTCTCCATCCATCCTAGTGGACAATTCTGATCTGCACTCTTTTCCACTCTTCCCTTCCCTGATGATGCCACAGCTCCTCACTTCAGGAACATCAGTTCTTACTTTTGTTTTTTAAATCTGCATCCAACCCACTGGTCCCTCTTCTCACCATCCTGTGGATCCTCAGAAATCCATATCTTACAACAGAACATGTCAGGCAACCGTAACACTAGTCTGTGCTTCCACCAGCACATGAAGGATACACCATCCTTGGCCATTGTTTAAAGCACAAACTTCCTTTCAGTGAAATTCAAAGGGAAGTTGCTCTGAGTTTAAAGGTAAGAGAATCAGGGTTTTATATATCTTTTACTAGTCTCATGTAGGAAACACTGGCAATCTCACCTCTGTCCTCACAGAGTAGTGCCCAACTCACAGATCTGAAGAACACCACTTCAACCTNNNNCCTGACTGACAGCCCTCTCCTACACACTAAACCCAAAACTTACACTTAGATCTCAAAAATGTGCTCTTCACTGATAATGAATAATGCTGTCCAATATAAGCTCAGGTCTTTGAAATATTTGTTATAAAAGCATTGGTAACATAGTGATATCAGTGAGTCTCAAAATACATAGTACACAAAAATAATACAGAATGCTTTTTCTCATTTTTCCCATAAAATGTTTTATAAGAGACAATAATAAAGTGTTAACAAACATTTTAAAGAAAATAATCTGATTTTTTAAAGATTACTTGATGCCTACATTAGAATAGTAGCTGAACAGTTTCTTCCAACTCTGCTGTTTCCTGTAGCTCGTTTAATGGTCAGGTAAGACAACAGCTTGTACTGCCAGAAACTCTTTAATAAGAAATGATCAGTAAATATGAGATAGTTCTTTAGCATGTGTTTTTGTGGTAAAACATAGTTGGAGGAAAAAAGCTTAATAGCTAATCCACAAGTTTCAATGTATTTTAAAATTAATGGCTTTGGCCTTGGACACACATTACTTCAGGAAAAAAAGCAGGAGTCTCTTGTACACTATTTGTTAGCAGTCAAAACCTATTTACTATTTTTCTTGGGCATGACCACCTACTAAGACTTTCATAATATGACAAAGAATTGGAGAGGTAACAAATGCCTGGTAGATGATCAATCATTTGATCGTAGGTTACAGTATAATTTTGCAGCTAAAAGAATTATTGTGCTTTTTGGAAGAACAAGCAGAGAAAGTTTTTGTAGACTAAGAAGGGGGCACTGGAGTTACCTGCCCTTCTCACAATGCCATCACGCCAAACAGCCCATTTGCATCCCTGCTTCCAAATGCTTTGAGGAAAGAGCCACTCGAGTTCTCCTAGCGTGAAAAGCTGCCTCTGTTCAAAATAAAGGAAATTTGATCCATCAATCTATTTAGTCTCACCACAAAAACATGAAGAAGCCATCTGATTACAGTTTTCAAGTACTTACAAAGAGAATGATTTGATAATAAACAGCATTTTAGGGTTTCGGCTTTTCTCCCTCTCTAGACAAGACACTGGATGAGAGCCAGTTATTAAAAGCCAGAGCTAGATAGAGTCAGACTGGAAATAAGATATATGACATTTTGAAAGTGAGGCTAATACAACAGAAGAGCACAAATGTTATTTTTAAAAAATAGCTTATAAATCCTGTTAACACTACAGCACAATTCAAAAGCTGTGGGACAAAGGCTTTTTGTGCTGTATTTTGCAGAATATTAAGCTGACCAAATAGTCACAGCTGCTATTACTCTAGCACCAGAAGTTCTTTTTCCCCAATTTTAAACGGGGAAAATGGTTCTTGGTTAGCTGGCAGAACAAGCTCAAGAAAAAGCCCCAGTCCAGGCTGTCCTGACACACTGTTTTACTGGGGGCTGACCTGTACAGTTAGAACAGCCCAAAAAACAAGTTTTTTAGGCAGGGGTCCTGATAAAAGGGTTAGTTGTTGTAATATTTGCCCTTTAAAGTAAACAGCAGAGTGTTCCAAATAGAAAGAGACAACACTAGATGGTGGATCACCAGCCCTACTCCTCTGCAATTCAGTGTTCTCCCAGGTTTTAAAAGCTTAACCAATCTCTCCTAAAGGGCAACTGGTCCCAGCATAATCCAAGACTAATCAAATCTCATACCAAAATACATACAGTTCCAGGTTTTTGGTTTTTTCTGCCCATGGAGACAGGATTTTCTAGAAACCCACCACTTTGCAACTCCTCCATTTCTTTTGTCTCTATTTGTGAAAGTATTTTGTTTTAATGGACCAGCAAATAGAATTTGACAATTCACAAGCCTGAAAAATATATTGCTGGAGTGCCTCTAGTGCAGACAGTGGAAACTTGGAAAAGCAGTGACTAGGTGATAGCAGGGGGAGGTGGAGAATATATTTTCTCTCTGATTAGGAGGTTTCCAGGAATCCAATACACTACTAATTTGCTTTAATTACAGAGCAGACAACAGACAAGTTCAACCAAAGACGATATAGAACCATTTCTGTGCATCATACTGCCTGCCACCATGATGCTCTTCCTGGCATTCCTGCTGCTCTTCCTGTACCGTCGTTGCCAGCGCCCCACTCCACAGGGGCAGATCTTCAGTATCGACCTCCCTGAGGCCCTGCCCGAGCACGATGTGTCCAATTTCCTTTCTGTGCTGCCCTGGAACACTGAACAGAGTTTTCACTACTCCACTCTGCTCCCTGATGCCACATTCCTCACTGTGTGTTTGCCTCCATCCTACGAGGAGGCCACCATGAAGACTTCCATGGATGAGGCTCACATTGAGCTCTCTCCAGATCCAGTGCCTCCTTATGAAGAGAGCAGTCCAGCAGCACCAAATAAACTTCCTACGGAAGCACCTTAGCTGAGGCATGCAGCCCCTCAAGGCACAAACATGGAACTGCTGTGGCCTTTAAAATTAGCAAAAAAGATTCCAAATGAGGCACCAAACCAATGAATTAATGAAAGAAGAAACTTGGAGTAACAGGGAATGTGTCTCTTCACCTTATCCTAGAATTCTCCACCTTCCATATGTGGCAAGCACGCACATACAGCGTAACATCAGATCAATCCCAGACAAGTAACACGGGTATTCCAGTTAAGAAAGTGTGTCATGCAAGGACTAAATTTAAGGATAGGTGGGAATCTGTCCTTCTGCAATCCCTCAGCTACAAGGAAATATGAATTATGCTATAGATTCACCAGTTACAGAAAGGGCTTTTAGCACATTCCTATTCCAGTTTGGCATTCTCTTCTTTATGTGTTTTTTAAATGAGTTCCTTGACAAGCTGATTTACTCAACATGTGTGTGTCAACATGACATCATTCTACAGTGCTCTGGAATGAATGCTACAGCTCTCAGGAAAGGAAATAAATATATAACCTCTACAAAAGTTCCAGTGACTGTCCCAAAGGTTCAAATGTGTGCTATGGATAAAGGCTGTCATTTATCACAGTTGAACAATGAGGACAACCAGAGAACACCTGAACATTCTGCATGAGGAAAACTCCAGCAGCACCACAAAAGAGCACACTCACACTGTTGCTGCAAGTTACTCACCGAAGCCTGCGAGGTCCCAACATTCCAGACCACTAGCTTAATTCTTTTCCAACTGATAAGTCTACAACAATAAACTCCACGGCCATTTGGTGCAGCCTGTAAAAGAACTGGGTGGGGGGTGGGGGGAATCAAATGCACAGAAAAAATCCGGGCTGTATTTCAAAACATTATACTCCCCCTCCATCACTAGAGCAAATCATTAAAGTGGGTTAGTGGCAGTGGTTCAGTTTCTCAGGAGGGCTTGCACATGCTTACTCTTAGACAATGACATTATCTTTAATTCTTTCTTAGAGGATAGCATTTTCACTGTGATGACAGATGTTCTTGTTATGGAAGGTGGCTACTACTGATCCTGACAGCCTCAGAAGTTATGACAGCTTCTTCCTTGCAGATGTCAGATATTCCATGGCTTCTGTCTGTGGCTTGCCAACGAAACAACTACTACATATTACTGTGTGCACTCTTGGTGTAACTCCTAAATCCAAATGCTGTCCTGACTTGCACATTGTCAGTCCAGCAAATGTCATGAGATGTCAAGATCAGCCAATCCTGCTTTGAGAATATACCACATTCCTTAAAAAAAAAAAGCAACAAAACCACAACAAAAACACACACCAAAAAAATGAATAAGAAATCATTACTGTATAGCAGAAGAAAATACAGGCCACTTCCATGCTACATATAGTTAAATTTCATGTTATGTCAACAATGGCACAGATCTCATCACCACAGTAACCAAGCAGTCCAGGTCAAAACTGATGATCCCACGCATACTGTTCCCTTAAAACATTAAAAAAAAAAAAAATCTGCCTTTTGTAATTCAAGAATGGGATTATTTTCTTGAACTACACTTTTGAGATTATTACTTTTTCTTATGTTCCCTTTTGGTCACCAAACCGTAAGAACAGCAAAAGCAGATGCTTTGGAAAAATCCAAAAATCCTGGTATTTGCTGATGCATTTGAAAGTACTGTATTTTACTGTCTCCTTGCATTTTGTTTATATCCTTGTGATCTGGGACATGCAGTTGTTGCCAGCTACAAGGAAAGCTGGAAAAACACAAAAGCCCCAAACAACATATGCTACCAAATCAGCAAGGTACAAAGGCTTGAGGTTCAAAGATAAATCATTGCTGCCTCTGGTGTCTGTATATTCCACTAACTTCAGCAGAATTGTACAGGTATGCTTGAAAATTCAGCTGACGTCATATAGAATGGAGTATATTTTGCCTTAAAAGATCTGCTGTGTTCTGAAATGAGTTATACTATTTTTCAGCACAATTTCTTGTTTGCTCTTACAGGGAAGCATCTCAATTTCAGTTCCTGGACTGGTCATTCTAATCTGCTCTCCAATTACAGTAGTTACAATTAAGATAATGTCTTAACTGATATTTCTTGTGACCAAAACTGACATACTTCTACAATTAGTTAAGAATTGCTCTTCTCTCCAATAATATAGTGCTTGTCTCTCATAGTATTTATCAGATAACTCTCAAATCCTGCCTTAGACAAATAGTTCCTGTTTGTTTGCATTACTACAGACAATTAAAAACAAATACTTGGGCAAATCCAAATAAACAGAAACATCCCCATGACTTAAATTTTTTCTAATAGACTGGTTTTTATTCCATCTGGAATTGGCATCCCTTGCCTCATTCCAACACAGATTTGTCTAGCCTTGCGTGTTAATTGTCACTAGTGGGTTTTAACGTAATCAGTATCTCACTTTTAACGCTCCAGCCCAAAGAGAAGGTCCAGTGAAACAAAAAAAAAAATGTTTCTCAGGCAAACACACTGAAATTGATTTCCATTGCCTAGAAGCTACCTCTGATCATGTCAGCCTGTGGTGACTGACACGTCCGTAACTATAGTGTTACTGGTATTAGTGCTACTGGTTGTGGATCAGCTGTCAAGTCCCTGGGGCAAGCACCTTCTGCATCCAAGTAGAGAACCTACAATCTGAAAGGAACTTGCGTCTGGCAAGATGTTGCTGTACACATAAGTGTAGGGGGAAAACCTTTAATTTTCTCAGCTCCACTAATCTGAAAGGTGAAGGTTTAGAGCACTATCTCGAAGAAAGATGTTGAAGTTGAGGCTGTAAACAAGAAAACTGAGGAGAGATATTAAGTTTTGAAATACATAAAAGGTTACAGCAAACAAAGTAAAATAAACATGTTCCTTCATGCCCACAGGAAACTGAACTGGTACTAGTGAACTTAAAGTGCAGCAAGATTAAGTTAGAAAAAAATTTCTAGAAGTGAATTGCAGTCTGAAAATACAGCAAATTGCTGACAGCACCGTCTCTGGACACATAAGGAAGTTACGCAAATGTCTGCCAGGAGTGCTGAAGGATCCTAGCTGGAACAAGGAATGGATTAGATGTCTTCTCTGGGTTCTTTCCTGTTCCTGTGTCCTAAAGCTGTATCAGAGTAAATTCTGTTCATCACTTTCAAGTTTCGTACAATGTCGGATGTCTGTTTCCTTGGAGATCTGATACTATTACATTTCACATGCATTCAGAGATCACTGTAACCCTGGCATCGTACTTCATAACCACAAGGTCCTTATATACATTTTTCTTCTTGTTTAATTAATATGTAATAAATCCCTAATGTCCACTAAATATGCATGTACAGTCCTACAAGTTACGAACTCACCATGATATGAAGAATAATTGTATTTCAGTTCTCCATTAAGAAAATACTAACAATTATGAGATTAATTATGCATATACAACCCCTTGTTTATACTTCATAAGAAACTATGACAAAGTACAGGCCTCTTCTTATTAAGGAGGCTTTCAAAAGCTTAGAGGGCAATCTCTGTGCTTGTCCTCTCTTAAGAGCTCCCAGAGTCCCTCACTGACATGGGTCCATTGCTCTTCAGACTAAGGTGCATACAGACCTCGCACAAATGCGAGTTTCTTGCTCAAAAGACATTTCAAGGAAAACAACACAGGTAGTTTGTACAAAATGGCTCTACTAAATATCCACTGAAAGTATATACCACGTATCTCCAATAATAATACAATGGTTTAATATTCGTAAAATATCCCACATCTCTTATTTTACTTGAAGGAAGAAAAGATGACAGCTCTTTGCAACCACAGTAGGAGCACGGAAACTAACAATTCATGCTTGTACACCGATTGAGCATTTGGCACCTAATCTTCACTGGGCTGAAAACTAACTCAGGACTCACTGGTGTGTTCTTGCCAATGAAAAAATACGTTTTCAAAACAGAACAATCACTGCTTGGTCTTATGAAGTAACCACCTTCCACCCTTAGTCTAAGAAGGAAAGAACAAGCATTTCGGTGCACATATTCCACTGAAGAGGGATGCTCACTGGTAACAAATATCTTGACTAGAAATTTAGATCCTGGCTTCACTGAAGTGGAATAATTTTCAGGACAAACAAACCTCGGCATCAAGTCAGAATGTATTTATGATTGCTCAATAATACCGTAGTGACCAAGAAAGGACTGCCCCAGAAATAAAACATTTGGCTTAGTCTATGCTAACAAGGGTTTTACTATGCCAGCAAAGCCTCCAAATACAGACACACAACTACTTTTACCAGTACTATCTCCCTTAGCATGGACTATGTAAGCTCTAGTAGTAAAATAGATCTTAGAAATAGAAGTTTTTTCTATATGGGAAGTTGAGTCAGCAGTATTATTCTGGCTAGAAATGTAATTTTTTAAATTTTTACAAACTTTTAAGGAGGAAAATGGCACAAAAACATCAAGTAAGAGTGACTTGAAAGCTTACGGCAAATAAATTTACTGACTTTTGTCTCAAAAAGTGTCCACAAGTGAAACAGTTGGGAATTTTCAATAATGGGATTTATTAATTTCAGTCCAATTGTTGCTAAATAATCATGTTATGTCATGAGCTTTGTTACACTGTAGTTTTTTTCATCATTTGAATAACCAGGTCTTCTGCAGAACAGGAAAGGCATGTGAGTGTGAAGCACAAGTGAGGTGTTCTCCCAGCATACCGTTCTAAGTGGCAGGCTGGGCACAAGGCTGAAGTAATACAAATATTTTGGCAGCTATCTGGACTCCTTCCAAGTGCACCCCTGCCTCTAGCTAACCACACAATTGTCAGAGACATTTATGATTTTGGTTTTCCAGTGTCACAAAGTATTTAAATCAAGCATATTAATTTCAAAAAAGAAAAAAAAAAAAAAAAAAGGATCATTTTCTAGCTTTGTTAGAAGATAAAGAATATTTCCAGAGTGGTTTGTATTTACAGGGATTATGCTGACTCTTGAAAAGCTGAAAACAAATTTTCATTATAACAGCAATCTGCTTTCATGGCACAAGCTGTGCTGTGCGCATCCCCTGGTTCCCAGAAGTGGAGAGCACAGAAAGGCCTTCGCTCCATCAGGCAGCTTGCCATCATGTCTGACAGTGCAGGCACTGAATTTAAATTCCCACTTTCTTGAAGATTCAGCTGGTTTGGGGAGATTGGACATTCCCACACCTGAGAGCTACCCTGAAGAAGAGGTGGGATTTCACTGCTGCTGAGCCTGAGGGAATTTGCAGTAACCCTCCTGGCCCACTCTTGCCCTCTCAGCGCTCTACCACCGATTTTTAAAGTTGTATGCCTTCACTGAGTAATTTTCATAAATCATGATATAAACTACTACAACTGGTATTTTTGAAGTTAACACAGGTTTACGGAGCGATGGCAGAGGGTGGGAAGCGGTGTTGAGGCTGGTGGGCACTGGGTAGCTGGACACCGGTAGGAGTGCTGGACCAAGCAGCAGCTTCATCAAAAATCCCATATGACTCTTCAATAGTGCTATATTGAACCATTAAGCAAGCACCTGGGTAAATCAACATAGTTGTAAATATTTCATAATGGACACTTTGCTCTGATTAGACTAACCCTTACTGGTTTTTGTCTCAGTTTCCCTCACTAAGCACTCCATGCAGAGAGGACAGACAGCCTCCGAGCCCCATCAGTGTTTGCTCCCGTGCACCCTACCTGCATACCTTCCTCAGGAGTGTCCGTGGCCATCAGGTACCTTACTGAGATAAGGGCGTGAGGAGGTACAGGCAGCAAAAGGTAAGTAATGCGTATGTAGGATGACCAGGAGCACTTTCCCCAGCAACAAGGGGAGAGCCTGAACACCCCAACTGTTTCCTCAAGAGGATCACTAAGTAACTGATGAATCATGAAGTTTGCTGCACAGCCACAAGGATCCATTAGCACTGATTTTCATTACCTTAATTCGCTAAACACAACACTGCAGCAATCCAGAAGCAGATTCACAGACGTGGCTTTAGAGAGGGCAGACAGTCTCTCTTGCAGAGTCTGGTAATTACCAAAATAACATCTACTGCTGTCCAATTTTAATCCACAGACTCCATCCATCTGACAGTCAGGGCACCCTTAATCTAGCTGTTGGTTGAATCAAGGGCACAGGAGCTAGTGGGTAGTAGTAGTCTTTCCAGCAGTCAGCTTAAGGAGAGGCTTTAAAGCCCCACCCTGTTTACCAGAAGCATTTAACACAGCTCCTTCTAAGTCTACTTTCCAGTTTCTTTCTTTAAGTATTGCATCCTACAGCTCCACTGCTTGCACCACTCAGGAAGTTATAGCTTCAGATTAAATGCAATTTGTACTGAAGAACAAACAAGTGAAGTCCTGTTCCTGTGTTGTTTAAAGCAACTTGAATATTTGACCTACATTGAAACCACTTGATTACAGACATTTTGAGAGGATTTCCATGGCTATTTTCCATACTGTACAAGGTCTTTCTTCAGCTTTAATGTAGCTACTTGATCAACATATTTTCCCCAACACAGTATTATGAAGGCAAGAATCCTTCCAACAGAAGGAATAACTTCTGTTCTGGGTTACAGTCAATAAAAGAGTAATGCATATTGTAATATAACTCAATACACTTAAAAATACCTGTAACAAGCAGTGCCTGATCAGCCATGGGAAGACAAGGTTCCGTATTACAGACATCTTCACACACAACTGCCACCTTCATTGAGCTTTTCAAACCCCCCTCCAAAGCTAACTTTAACTTGTAATAAGATTTCACCTGTGGCCTGAATTTTGCAGAGCAATCAAGGAGTTCCCAGGATTTAAAGGGAGGCTGGCTAGTTTCAATTAGATGCTTGAGAATTACATCCTTGAGAATTACTTAGCTGCTACCACCTGGCCTAGCCTTTCCAATCCCAAAAGCAGCTGTGGTCTTTCCTTGTGCCCATCTATGAGTAAACTTAACTCTTACCAGACCTCAGAGAGGAGAAAACAATTGAGACAAATAATCACCTTCTAGGCACAGGAGCACTCTTTCTGTCAGGTCTGTAAAGTCCTTGGCCCACAGGGAGCAGCCCCCATCCTAACAGGCTTCTTACAGAACAAACAATATTCAGAACTAGTAGTGATCCTTCAGACATACTCCCTGTGGTCATAGTGCTACAACCTTACTATGTAGCTGAGGAGAAAGAGAGGGTGTGCTGGGTAGCAAGGTTTCCTCAGAAAACTAGTCTAATGTAATATGATTGTGTTACATGGGATCTCAGGTCGTTTCTTCTCCTCCCACTGGCTTTTTCACGCTGTTATGGCCTCTCTGTGAAATCTGTATGAAATTACATAATTTCAAAAAATATAAAGTTTCTTTTAGTTTGACAGAAATTCTGGTTTCAAGGAATGTGACCATAATAGCAACTTCAGTAAGGGAAGGACTGTAATATTCGTCTCTTGTGAGACACTATGAAAATCCGTGTAGAAGAAAGACTATAAATACAGTGAGCATGTAATTGCAGCATGTTCTGTGTGATACAGCAGAGAATCCAACAAGATGTGAAGGTACAGAAGAGTAGGTGTTTGTACATTTTTTCTCACAGAACTATGGCAGAACAATGAAGATGTATTAGATGTATTTCTGGTATTAGTGCCCTCTGTACAGAATTAAAGAAACAAATGCAGTCTTTGAACAAGCCACCCAGATAGATGGTTTCTTGAAATGCACACTCTAGTTGATGTGCTTGAGTTTCTATGCCATTGAGCTGGTTTTACTTATCTGGTCTTCTGAAGAGATGAAAATATAGATAGTGCCTCAGAGACCGTGGTGCACATCCACTCTGCATCCACCTTTGCAGTCTCCCCTGCTAATCCCACTCAAACACCAGAGTGATGGAATTAATCTGTTGAAATTAGATACCTTTGCTGAAGAAGAAGCAGAAATGAGTGTGTCTGCCAGGTGTGGATTAATTTGTAGGTATTGTCAAATGGTTTCTTTCCCTAAAATCCAAAATGAATCTCCAGAATAATAAAGCTAGTAAACTGGTACCTGCTTTCCTGTGTTAGGGAACTGAGTTTTCATTTTTGTCAATTAAACTATGCATTAGAGTCAAAACCTGGTCTGAATTGACCTGTAATACAGCAAAAGTCTCACCAGAGGCATTCACTGGGTTGATTCTTATGCAAAACCCCCACATTTGTCTTCCTTTTTCTTACAAAGGCTACAATTCTTATGTAGATTATATCACATCAGATTACATACTACTTTCTGTAATAATGCATTTTCCCTACTTGGTTGTGTGAGTCAGCACAGGCAGGATGCAGGAACAACCACAAAATGACAGATGAAATGCAAAAAAGTACATTTATCTTCATTACCTCACCAACTGGGATCCCTGAAGCAGCACTCAGGCAGAGGCACACAAGTGAGGACACAGGCACCACTGAGCTTGGTCCATGCTAGAGCATCACTGAACTTGCTGGTTTCACCATACAATTAGTTTGATATATGTATTTTTCTATGCCCCAGCTGCAGGTCACTTGAGCATGTTTATAATCTTCCTCACCAATCTTCTGCTATTATCTGACATTCCACTGCCTCACTCAAGGAACCACTTCTGCTAGGGCTGGCAAAGCTGAAGGTGTCCATGTGGGCTTGTAGGGTGTAGGGCAGGGTAATTTACAGAGGCATGCAATAAACACACATGGAAAAGGGAATCAAAGTATCCCTAAAAGAATGTTTTGAATCAGGTGCCCCACCCATCATCTCAGGGAATTAAACCACTTGGCTAGCCAGGCACCATATGCAAATTGTCTCATTTGATGCATTAAGTCTCAGGGATGTTGAATGTCATCCTCTCTGCTGGCTGATTTATTAGTTATGTCGGAGCAACACAGGCCTTCAAAATCAGTGCAGGGTTTATGGTGTCAAAGAAGGAGAGAGTCCACCACCAATCAATTTTGTAATGTTCCTTTTGAATACAGCCATTACCTACTCAGGAAAAAATAGTAATGAAGAACATTAATATCAAAAGCACTTAGCATAGTATAATCCTGTAATGCAGCTACTGGGGTCAGCATGCCAATGGAACACATCAAAAGTTCTGCAGCTGTTAATCCTCCTGCAGTACAAAAGGCAGATGAGTTAGTTACAGTAGAGGCCAGCCAAATCCAAGTATTTGTTTGTTGATCTCATGGAAATGTACCTAGGGCATCTGCTTGTCGTACAAGACTACAAGGCACGACTAGCCAACCTGTGGTAAGGAAGGAAAACAGGAGCATAATCTCCTTCCAGCAATATGTATGTCATTGCTTCAGCTCCTTCAGTGAGTATCCATGTTTGATAACCCAGCGTGGGGTAATTGCCCGCACAGATTGAAGAGCTGTGGCTTGTGCTTTTTCAGATTGAACTTCAATTTGATGTTTGGTTCGTGACACCAATAACACCGTTCCAATGCTATCTCCTCTGGATAAAACACAGGTATTCGTCAAAGATACCTGAAATACAAGAACTTGAGAATCTGATATCAACAGAGGCTATAAAGTAAGAGGAGAAGTTGAGGTACAGAACCATACAGCATCCTTATGGGTTATTAAATGAATAAATGTGCCTTCCCTTCCAAGGTGGTAAGAGATGCTGTGATCAGTTCAGTCCAGTGACTAGATGCCTGTACACCTGTTTGCCATAATATAATTCCTGGGACCAGAGCATCCAGGAATGCAACTGCTCTCCATTGTCTTTGTCCAGTTGCCGTGTATGGTGTACTTCCATCGGTAAACCAGGCATTTTTTTTGTGCTTTTCTATTAACTCGTCATAAGGGGGAGCTTCCTCCACAGGAGTTTCAGGGCTATCTCCAAGGGGAAGTTTACCCTAGCGTGGGCATAAAATTAAATGATACAGTTCCTAGAGGAGTGGCATGTAGAGTGGTTACATGTGGTTTTCCTGGTAGAAAGCATTGCTATAAATAAGGTTTCCATTTCCAATGTGTGGCTGCCTGAGCTACCTCTTGCATGGGCCCTAACAAAGCCATCAGTAACCCACCCATGAATAGGTATGGGGGAGTGTGCAGTCACTCTCTTGGCCTGTGATTCTTGCAGTTTCTTGTAGTGCCCAAACCACAGCTAAAATTTGTTTTTCCATCAGTGTATAGTGTACTGTGAAGCCTTGCAATGCTTTGGACCAAAATCCTACAGGTTCTTTCTGATTTTTTGGTCCAGTCATCTGCCACAATCCGCACAAGACTGCTTAATTTATAATTACTTCTAATTCAAAAGGATATCCCTGCACGTCCTCAAACAAAGCATTTTTGCAGCCATCAGAGGCTTCTTGTTGCTTGGTCCACTGCCAACCAGCCTTCTTTCTAGTTAACGTCTGCAGAGGGCGCGTTAATACCACCAGATGTGGCATAATAGTTCACTACCCTGGAAGTCCCAAGAAGGTCTGTAGCTGTTTTACTGTGGTTGGCACAGGAAATCGCCGGACTGTTTGCTCTATGTTATTTGGTATTTCTCTAA
The DNA here is from genome assembly GCA_033124195.1 of Coracias cyanogaster. Taxonomy (NCBI): domain Eukaryota; kingdom Metazoa; phylum Chordata; class Aves; order Coraciiformes; family Coraciidae; genus Coracias; species Coracias cyanogaster. The sequence continues at coordinate 54,034 of JAVSBS010020537.1, read as the reverse complement.
CCTGTCTGTGCCAAACTATTCCCCCAAACTGTACAGTGGTACTAGGGCCCTTTATTGGATTAATAGCCCAGCCTCAGTCCTGTAAGTGTGCTTTCAACAAATTGACAGCCACTTCAATTTATCATTGTGACTCTACCTTAACCAATAGATCAATGTAATGGTAAATAGTAGCATTACCTGGCCAGAGTGATAGATTAGCTGCTATCATTTGGTGGCAAATGGAGGGACTGTGTTTATATCCATGAGGCAATCCTTGGAAAGTATATTGCTTTTGTTGCCACGTAAAGGCAAACTTGTTTTGGCTTTCTAAAGCAGTGGCTACCAAAAAAGAAAGCATTAGCAAGATCTATCACCCCCCCACAGATGGTCCCGAAGTTAGAGCCCAAAATTCCCTCAAGGTATTTGCCTGGGCACCTACATTACCAGCAGCATTTATGACTGCTGGTATAAGAAAAGGTTTTAGCAAGGCAGATGTTCCTCTCAAAAGCTGCATTTTGACACATCTTGTAACTGCTACACTGTCCGGATTGGATCCTGTAATCAACGCATGAGCCATCCCCATCTGCCACATTAAATTAATACCTTCCTACATTGTACACCAGTTTCCAAGAGACAACACTAATTCAAGAAGTTCAGCATATACTGTTAAAACTGCTACACGCAACAATTGATATAGCATAGGTGCAATAATATCTTGCCCGTCAAGATCTCTGACATTTTGTAACTGAGCGTATCCTTCTTGTATCTGATAATCGCTGGCTGTAGGGCTTAATAAACATTTTTCACCCACTATTAAATGGATAGACGCAGCTCCTCTATCCCAAGCTCACAAAATCCATACCAGTGTACCTTCCCCCTTCTTTTGCTGATAGATCTCTAGCAATCCCCTTAACTCTTTCAGGGTATAAGCATGTGACTTGCGTTCCCCTGTCCACTTGTTCCTGCTGCCCTTTCATTTGTATGGGGGGTTGTGCTTCTACCACCTCCCTGCCTTTTAAAGCCAACTCAACCTCAGAGTCTGAGCATTCACTCCAGATATTTCCATCCCATTCCTCAGGATCCCACAAAGTTTTTGTGGTGAGAGCACAAACTCTGGAAATCAAAACCTTATTTTTGCCATATCTCTCCCTTTGTTTATTAGTAATATGTGCTACCAAGCAGCCTACAGTACCTTGCTGCCCACAGCACCCCTCTGCTTGTGTAGTAATCACTTCTTGCACAATTGTATTTGCATCTCTTAAAGTGCCAACTTCCTTTTCCAATTCTCTCATTTTACTCTGTAATGCTACAACTTCATGATCAAGAGCTCTGAGAGTAGTAACCAATAACCATCTTAATCTCCCCACCAGCTTGCAAGAATACTCCGATTCCACTTTCCATGGCAACCCATGCACAGCCATTTCAGTTGTCTGGGGGGTAACCACTGCCCCGTCATCAATTTCAGGCCACGCTTCTGGCGGAGCCCACATAGCCAGGAAAGCGGCCACAGGGGTCCAGTGCTCAGTACTGGGCCATCCTGGAACACAGGAATTCACTGTCGTGGCCTCTCTAGTCCCCGACTTTTTTGCCAGCCAAGGCATGACTGTTCCTGGATCCTACCAACCACACCAAAATCTGTGAGCCAGCACAGGCAGGACATGGGAGCAACCGCAAAACCATGGATGAAATGCAAATAGTAAATTTATTTTCATTACGTCGCCAGCCAGGGGATCCCCAAAGCTAAACCTGGGCAGAGACACACAAGCAGGGATGCAGGCACTGCGGAGCTCAGTCCTTCCTGGAGGATTGCTGAACCTGCTGTTTTCACCTGTATTTTGGGGATTCGCAGGGGCATAGTTTGCCACTGTGCTTTGATCTTTCCCACAGTGGGGCAGGAATCTCAAGCACGTCTGATAGGGTGCCTCTAAGTCTATCACAGGCCTGTTATCTAAACACAGATGCTCTACTTGTCAAACACACGAAGCTAAACAACAATTAGTTTGATATATATGTTTCTCTACACCCCAGCTGCAAGTCACATGAGCATGTTTATAATCCTCCTCCCCAGTCTTCCGTTATTATCCCACACTGGTTGTTCATATATCACAATAAAAACATTATGCCGGTGGAGCTAGGGAGGAGAGGAAAAAACTTGAGTACTTTGCAGATGTTAGGGAAACACACTGCATTCCAGATTCCAGTATCTTCTCAGAGTCACAGACTGCTGAAAAGTGCAATTGAAGACTAACAGGAAAAATGTAGATCTTTTCTGTTGTTTTCAATGTTCCCAGCTGGGCCCTATTTGATGGAATTCTGCTTTTCCAGGTAGCATCTCTCAGGACATCAGATTCTTGAGAAATGGAAATCAAAATGTGTGGCCATTTATCTTACCAGTTTGTTCATTGAAAAGATGTTTAATATACACTGTCTTTTGACCCTGGGTCACCTCTCTTCACAGATGTTTAGAAAACACAAACATTTGCAGGTGAAGAGAGCACAGTAAAATAGACTGTAGGCAACAGCCTTGCAAGGTGTAGGCTAACAGGCTACAGAAGAGGCTCCCACACCGTGGGCACAAACCACCACTGGAGGCTGGGCTCTGATGACAGAGACACCTCCCACCATGCATTTAAGTGCACACAGTGAGCGCCTGTCCATTTTGTTATTGCTAAAGTGGTGTCACCGCTATCCGTAGCTGTTTGCAGTCCTTTCATGGGTGCGAGGACAAGGTGGGGTGGCTAAGACACAGAGCTAGTGTGGCACATAGTGGCTAACACAGCGCCAAGCTTCTAGTTTGTGGCAGCTGGGTGTGGCTTATCCAAAGAAGGACAAGTCAAACAAGAGTAACAAACAGAATGACTTCTGAGAAAGACAATTTCAGTTTATTGTCAAGATACTTTCTTCCCTATTTTCTCAGCAAGTGTTTTAGATAACTTCTAACATGGACTAACAGCTTCTCTTCTAAGAGGTCACTACAATTTCCCAGGCCCTAGTGATCATTTGAGACAGAGCATGTTTGTGGCACAGAAAGTAATTTTTGAGATTCTTTGTTTCTCAAATCCAACTTCGGTCTACAGAGGTGGTGACATCATGCAAGAAACCCATCCCGTGAATTAGATGACCAATTTGTTGCATAGTCAGTCCTGGGCTTCAGAGCTGCACTTCACTTTTATTTCACAGAAGCTCGCTTACCTTCGGTTGTGCTTAACAGTCTAGCAAGAGCTGTGCTGGTGATTTTTTTAAACTCTGAGAAGTAACCTATCAACTACTTAATGTCCCCACATGCCACAGTCTTGTCTTCTGACAATTTTTGCAAAAACTTGTGTCAGCAAATGGAGAAAAACAGTCTTATCAATGTTCTGTGTTGGAATAAACCAATGGCTACTTTCTTGAATAATTACATTGACAGACACTTTTTTTTTCCTGTATCATATCACAGAGACCTTTCTGTAGAATTTAAGTTTTCTTGATCCTCGATTACAGACTTTTACCCTAAAAGATGAAGTGTGCTGTGTATGGGAATACATTAGTCTCACCTGGGATCACCAGTGGTTTGGTACTGCATGTCATGTCCATGGCTTGCAAGTAGATACAAGCTACCCCAGAGCCACAGTTTGACCTCTGTGCAGCTTCATGACCTCTGCTCCCAGCCACTTGCTCCCGGTGCATGTATTTTTTTAAGATCTCCTTTCTGAAATGCACTTTTGCCTTGTATTAGGACTCCATAAAAAGCTAAATATATTAAGATCATTATTACTCTCTGGTTTATGACTGTTGTACTGACTACATAAATCTGGGCTTTGCTTTTTTTTAATCCTTTTGACTACACTGCAGCTCCCAGTCAGCACAGTAATTTACAACAATCACCATGTTGCCCACAGTGCATGACAACATTCTGACTGAGGAGAGAGGATGGGACCATCTTTCAGACTCCACTAGGGCAGCTTCTCAACTGGTGATATTGCACTGGGCACTGAATGCTCTTGTCACTGTAATGCTCTTTCACTGGTTTTAAACTGGCCTAGAAATCAGCTTACTTTTTCTAAGCGAAATTACCAGAGTGTTTTTAATGCCCTTTTCACCCTGGGCTGCAGAAAAAATGGACAAAAATTCCTGTCTGCCAGAGCTAACAATTTTGACTGACTTTTAAAAAGACATTAGTTTACTACCAAGATGTACAAGAAGAAAATGGGAGTTAAGCAGTTCTTAAACTACTGCCACTGTGGAAATATTCTTTTTCAGGTGGCAGATGGGATGTTTTGTTTTCTGTATTTCTTGTTTATTGCCAGATTTTATCTAATTGTTTTTGTAATTTATGTATCTTTTTTTCCCCCCACAGAATAGTTTTTACTATCTAAACACAGAACTTACTTCTTACTTTTTTTCATAGAATCATAGAATGGTTTGGGTTGGAAGGGACCTCAAAGATAATCTAGTTCCAACTGCCCTGCCATGGCAGCAACACCTCCCACTAGACCAGGTTGCTCAAAGCCCCATCCAACCTGGCCTTGAACACCTCCAGGGATGGAGCATCCACAACCCCCCTAGGCAACCTGTTCCAGTGTCTCACTACTCTCAGGGTAAAGAATTTCCTTCTAATTTCCAATCTAAATCTCCCCTCTTCCAGTTTAAAGCCATTACCCCTCATCCTATCACTACAGGCCTTTGAGAAAAATCTTGTGAAAGTTTTGCCTTTCGGAATATGTTCTATCTCACCTTACAATACTTCTTCAAGGCCATACCCAAGCTTTGAATTTCATCCTAAGTAGCATTTAAATATTTCTTCATGTGCTTCCCACCCCCTCCTTACTGCACATCACTAGGTCTCAACATTTTCTCTTGGGCTGATATTGTCAGGACGTTATTTTTCACTTTTCTCCCTCTTCTGCTTTCCCCTGTTTTTAAATAAAAACTCATCAAAATTTTCTGTGGATAAATCTGTGCCCTCTTCCTCCTCTCTTCCCCAAGAAAGCGAACAACCTCCCCAAAATGCTAGTCCCAGCTATGCTTGCAGGGTCTGCCTGGGAACTAGATTATGGCCAGTCTCATCACTGCAGGTCCCAGCTGCAGGTGGGCAATCCACTGTAAGGATGGGGCTGCAATGCCCTCTGTAGAAGACTGGTGTTAGAAGAGGTTTCAGCAAAGTCAAAATGCCCTCTTGGAGGTTACTACAAAAAATCTTGTCAAGGGATTTACTGAGACTAGATTGTAAAGAAAACACGCAGCTATACAAGAAATAGGGCATGGATGGGAAGATGAATTTCTTAACATAGGAATGTAATTCTCACCAGAACACAAGTGTTAACATAACTTTAAGAAACTTCAGACTTTTCAGGATTCCATGCCCAAATCCCAGTCTAAAATTATTGAAAAGAGACCATGACTAGTGAAAAATTTATATTTTGACTTCCAGCTGCTATAGGATGATGAGCTAAACTTCTTAATACTGAGAAAGAATGGTGAAATACAAAAGCATCTATTAAAATAAAACTTTGCTTCCTGTTTAGTGTCTGCTTCTGCTGATTTGCTTTTCTGAATTAGAGCATTGATGGTGAAAAAGTACTCATCAGAAAACGATTCCTAATAACTATTCTGAGACATTTTAATAGGATAATGTAGTTAAAGGAGTGTAAAGAAAGATTAAATAATTTGATCCAGAAAAAAAAAAAATTTAAAAATAATATTTAATACATTTAATTGGGAGGAGCCTTTTTTTTTTTTTTGTAATGGGATTTGTCTGAAAAACTTAAGTCCAAAACTTTTTCAGGTCTGATTAGATGCATCTTGGATGCTTCTAAATAGAAGATGGGTGTCTTGAAACATCTATTTTCCTGAATGATGTTTGAGAAATATGTGTTTTACTTCAGCATAAGAAACATTCTACAGTTGTTCAGAAAATTTTTATTATTTTTAATTTATCTGGCTGTTGATCTTGGAGCATTCTTACCTGTGCTCTTGGCTGCATTAGGAGTAGTAAGGCAATTGGTGTGACTACAAAGAGAGAGACAAGCCCTACCTCAGTACTAACATAATTTTTCTTGGTTCTAATTTAAAATATTTTTATAACTGGGGCAAAATGCCAGGTTTTATGACAAAGTACTGAACTTCATGTGCAGTAGAGGATGCACTGGCAAGGGGCACAGGTTTCCAGAGTGCTTCGTAACTGAAGCTGCGTCTGTATCAGGCAAACAGAAAATGGGAGGAATTGTACAAAAAGCATCCTCTGGAAAGGATGGCAAGTCTCGCTTCAGTAGGGCTAGGATTTTATTCTGAGCCTGGCTTTGTACTTGTATTTAATTGCCTTTTGCTGTATCATAAAAGGACGGTAATCTTAAAAGAAAATACCTTGCATACTTCAAGACTTGTGCATTCACTCTGTTCTTCCAAGCGACAGAAGTGAGGCTCTCCTGACCATAGACAAGCAGTGTGTTGTCCAAGGGTTGAAGACTCCACACGGATGAGATACCAGAACTGTCCGGTCTTCAGACATGGTCCTTTTCTGCAACTCTGCCTGCTTTAGCCACGATACTCAGTAACTCTCGGCTACACAGAGCTGATAAGGCTCTAGCTGGATAGAAAGTTATCTTTTCACTTATGTCTGTTTCCAGGGTTATAATGCCGTAAGACCTTTGGTACCATAGCTCAGATTGATGACCTACAGCCCCTTGTGCTCCTGTTGGGTGACTATAACCAGACAGCTTTAAGCTACGTGCAACCAGGAATGTGGCCTGGCAAATTCTCTAGTATCTCTTCAGAAAAGTCAAGATTATGCCTTTTTCCTCTAGCAGAAACAGGCTCAAAACGTACCCTCTCTTTTACTAAAGCCAAACACAAACCAGCTTAAGGGCTCACTTCCGTGTACTGTGTCCAAAAGATTTCTTCCTCCCTGGCTAGATACAGTCCTTGATCACATAGGTTGACTTCACTAATTCACAGAACAGGAATGGAGCCACACACTCTGGAAGATCAGCTTTTAGACAAAGACCATTAGCCACATGAACTGAGGCCACAGTTGACAGAAACCGCCTTGGCATCCTGACAAGGGTGGTTCTTTGGTTTGAGTGCTGGAACAGCAATGCTGCATTTGGGTCTAAACTTTGCATCAAGACTACAGAAAAGATGAGCCAGTCTCACAGTATATGGGTGTGTGTGACAGTAGAGGGTAAATGAAGTTGAGAGAGAATCTCACCCATCCTTGTGTAGCTTTCTCCAAGGACTACTGAGGCCTGGCAGGAGAGCAAGTGGCAACTTTAAAGGACACGGTGGAGGAGAGATTAGATCCAACAGTACAGTCCAGCATGGCAGCCTGGGGCTTCTTGGCAGAGTGTTGCATTTTTTTCTCAAACTGGGTGTTCTTCAGTAGTGAATGATCTGAAATGTCTTTTGCGTTATGCTGACATTTCCCCAGGCATTGGGCTTAGCTCTGCCCAATAGCTCCATGCAGCTCACCAGGCTCTCCTGCAAAGACAAAAGCGAAGGAACAGAAGTGTGTCACAAATCAGTCTTGCTTGGTAGCCTGTACCCCTTCAATTAATAAATCCGACTTGGAAAAAACCCCACAAAACTGTACATCTAAAAAGAAAGCTTGCAGGTCATACCTAAAGAATGGGAAACTGGGAAGCAGCAACCATACAAAAGATCTAGCACCTAAACAGGAATGGATAGGCAGTGTCCCAGGGTCTCCAGTTCAGTTCAGGTGGTGTAGGTAACTTAGATGTTTGTGAAAGCTCTTTAGAATTGCATGAGATCCAGAAGTTTTATTAGGTTTGATAAAGGGAACACTTTTCTTTGCATGGCTTAGATTTCCAGAGGCTGCTGAAACCTGGATTGTCCCACAGTAGAAGAACAGCTATACACGGAGCTGCCTGCTTCTAGAAGCTGGACAGGCTGCACCTAAGCCTGCTCCTTTCTGCAGCAGTGCTATGTTCTAGAGGCCTTGGCATGTGTATCTTCCCCCCAGATGCTGCACTGGTGACAGTGTTTGCTCTTCCCACATCCTGAAGCTTAACTCCTCAGGGGTCTGCAGTTGCTCTGCATTACTACATTTCCTCCAACTGTATGCACTTTTCACCGTGGCCTACTTGCTGACCTCCCAAGTACCCATATATTTTCATCATCTACCTGTAACTGGATTGTCTGCAGTCCTTACAGTAGAAAACATCTAATCCTTTTTACAGTACAGGGTGTGGTGGAAAGACTAGACTGCAAGGCTCAGGCAAATGATCCATTTGAGCTTCTCTCGCAGCTTTAATCACCACTATCGCAGGTTTCCACAGTGGAAGAATGCACTATTATAACTTAAATATATCAACCTAAAAAGTGCACTAAATATTATATGTTATTTAATTGCCTGCAGTTGCAAACTTACAGCATGCTAAATATTTGCTTAACCCTCCAGGTAAGGGCTCTCCATCCCAGAAAAGTGGCCTTGGCTGGTGTCCCAACCAAGGGGAAAGGGACTCCATACAGGCATGATGTAGTGTTGGAGAGACAACTCCCAATTCCTAACCCAAACCTTAGGGGTTTTATCTCCTGATTTACGTGCCTGTAGCAAGACTATGCCTGACTCGATAATCCCATCTGGATACACAAGGTTGTCTGCTGAAACCCTCCAGGTTCTCTTTATCTTACTTTTTCAGGCAATTGAATAGTGGTTTGGAATGAGACTCAGGGCATATTATTTGTTGAGGGATTTCAAGGCCCAGATCAGGTTCTTTGCATGGTGCAGCATTGCCCTGTTTGCTCTACAGCTTATGGACAACTCGGTGCTGAGCTAGATAGCTTCCCATAGATCATCTCTGCAGAGATAGGGCCTCAAGGTGACCTAAGGCTGGGTTCCTTTTACAACCTGTGAGCTGCCTGCATGCCCTAGACATTACCAAAGCTTGTTTATGAACTATAAGCTAGACAATCCATACACAAGGAGAATTTAAATATTTTTGATCCTATATTGCCTTTTGGGATCAAGAGTATACTGGTTGGGCAAATATTCTTGCAGTGAGCAAGGCTCGCACAAGGTTTTGACAGTTAAAGCAATGAGAACCAGAAAACTAGGAAGTACTGTTGGAGAGGAGGTAAGAGAAGATGTGTTCAAACCAGGTTTCTCTGCACAGCAACCAGCAGCTGCATGTGCCAGTAACAAGACTCCTAAGCGTGTGCTCTGAATGTCTCCCTGGAGAAGCTGCTCTCAGCTGAGTGCACAGGGAGGTTGGTAGAATGATGGAAACACCTACAGTGGGATGCTATTGTTTGGTCTAAGCTAGCTGTCTGCTAGATAAAGTACAATGAATTGTTACCTTCTCTGTCTCCTTTTCTGATGACTTAAAAAACCTCAACAAACTCTATGTAGCTGTTCTGGTAGGACAGCACAGCATGAAGTCACTTGATATGTCTATATGGAGATGACCAGTCCTACTGATCACCTTGCGGGTCTAAGAGTGCTAATATTATCTGCCCTGCTTTGCTCTTCTTCTAAGAATGAAGCTGTTTCAAATAAAAGGTGTAAATGGCATTTTTGTAAGGCTGCCTTTGAACTAGGGAGGCCCAAGAGCTCTAGCTGTAAGTGCAGATACAGCTATCTCCAGCTGGGCACCAGATGGGGACAAAAGGATACCAGAGGTTGACCTGCTATGTTGAGGTTACTGTCACCAGCTGTACTCACCAGCTGTGGATTTAGATGTCCCTGCTTGGGATTTGTCTCCACCATAGAAGAAAATGTTGATTTTCCCAGTCTGGGTATAGTCCACTCTTGGCTGAAACTGGTATGAAATTAGCCTCTGCTTTTGTTCTAATTCATGCTGTACTTGCTGGTTCTTGGTTGATGCATACATTCAATCTCAGTGTATTGTTGAAGGGCCCTTCTCAGCTTCTGTGAGAGTGCATTTTTAACTGCCATCTTAGCCATATTCATAGCCAGCAACATGGTGTGTCTGTTGTTACACACACCGCATGATAGGGAAAGTGGAGAGATCTAGGTCATGAGGCAGGGTGGATGAAGTGTTGACAGTAGTATGTCTTGTTAGTGAGACAAGGCTGGATGCACGTGTGGCAGAGGAGACAATTCAGAATTTAGGAGCTGGGTGCTGCTTTTGGAGAAGTCCTGCAGCACCAAGTGCAGAGTCTGCATTATCATGCAGATACGGCACAACCAGGATGTCATCTCTCATGGTTTCAGAACTCCTGTTAGAAAAGGCAACCTGCATCAGGATCTAACTTTGATCTTCAACAGTATCAGAACTATGGTGGTTAAGGTCAGTTGGTGGCTAAGCTGGCCAACTTGTTGCTGAGGCTGGGATGATGGTGCAGTTACATGGTGATGTTCAAGAGAGTTGTGGTATCTTAGGTGGGGAAGGTTGCTCTTATTCTACAGACTTGTCAAGGGACTCCTGAAATAGATGGGGGCTGTCAATGGCTTCTCTCTGCTGATGTGCATGAATGTCTACAATGGAGTTTGATATTAAAACATGTCTGGCAGCCTGCATTTGTAAATTATGTTGACTAGTCAAGAGTCCTTTCCAGCTATGTTTTGTGAATTTTACCCACTGTTTTGGTACTGTTCCCCACTTCTCTAGTCCAGGAAGCCCTCCCTAGAATTGGAAGCAGGGCAGGGGGAAGATTAATCTTGCACTGGACGACTACAGAGTGGTAGTGGAATGAGTATTTGGCTGCCACAAGGCCCCATATGCATGCCTGCATTTTAAAAACAACTATTTCATAACTTCAGCTGTCAAATTCATGATCCTTGGAATGGAAGGTGGAAGAACAGGGTGAGAGGGAAATACACCTAAAAAACTGAATAAATAGCTTACTGTTTCTAAATAAAGAACTCAAGGAACTGAGAGCTAGGGCCTCAGAGAAGGCAAAAGGGAAGCGGCTGCAACATGAATTTACCAGTTCTTAAAGAAGCAGTATTAAAGACAGGAAATAAAACTAGTTCAATGCTCAGGAAAGGTAAGTGTAGTAAGAAGGCATTTTGTCTGATTTGTGGTTTTTTACTTCAGATGAAGTGGATACTAGAACAACTTACAAGAGATATTATGAAAGAATAGCATGAATGTGCATAGAGAAAATCAGAAAGGCCAAAGCGGGATAAAGCTAATAAGAGACCAAACCCATAATAAGAAAATATCTCTAAGAACATGACTATAAAGACCAAGTCCAAAGAAAATTCTGATCACTCACTTAAGAGAAAACTGTTAAATTGAAGCATTCAGTCACTAAGATGCCTGTAAAATTGCTGGAAAAACATGGGGGCTCTGTCAACAGCCTCATGTCAAAGAGGAAAGATGCACGGAGGGTACTTAATGTGGAGCAGGAATAACCAATTTCTTTGATACAGATGAGGGAACCAACAGCCATGTAACAGTTCTGCAGGAAAAAAAAAATCTGGCAGCAGAGCCCACATATGATTGCTCACAAGCTGTCTTTGAGCCCATCGCATCATGCTACAGAGGGAAAGGAAGACATTACATCAGAGACTGTGAGCAGCTGGATGGTGTAAAGCAAACGTGAAATAGACTTTCCCCTCCATATGGTGCTCAGGCCTTTGCTGCAGTGCATGCTGGACTCTGAAAGAAGAAAAGCAGGGTGTGTGAGAGATTAGAAAGAGTTCTCCAAAAACAGGAAGCTAAGACCTAAAGAGATCCTGTCTCTGAGAGCTTGGAAGCAGTTGAATGAATGAATCCTGGAACACTGGTTATTAGTAGGCTACTGTAAAAGCAGAAAAGTGAAGAACAAGCAGAAATGTGACATATCCAAGCAGAAATATATAAAAATGCTAAATATTTGGACTTTCAGAGACCAGAACCTTACTGATCCCAAAACAATTACAAGCTTTGGCTCAGCAGTTAAGTCCTTTAAGCAAAACCATATATGCTTTATCTTCTGTTAGGTGAAGAAGGCAGCTTAACTGTGAGTGACCCAGAGAGTCCTGGCAAGGCAATGTTTCTGACCCAGTAGTTGTAAAAACTGAATTAAATGCAGCTTCTATGGTAGCAAATGGTGGGTGTCTTACGTGAGCTTCAAAAGCAAGAGCACAAGTCCAATGAAAGCAGAGAAATAGATTAGGAGTTGAAATCTTCTGTCTGTGATCTTTTAAATAAGAGCTGGACAGACGCCAAATTATAACCAGGTGGTATTTAAAACAACTTTAGTAAATGGCCTGACCTCAGGAATGTGTCCATGCATCTAACTTTAGCGTGTGTAGATGTGGGAACAGCATGGGAGGTGTTAGAAGCTCTTGGGCAGGTAGGAGTAGGCTGTGAAATAACAAATACAGCTAAAATAAAAAGGCAGCTAATGAAAAGGAATGGCCCTTTGCTACTATAACTCCCTGACACCTTTCCTTGGGGAAGGACAGAAAAGGATGCGACTGGGTAAAATGGGAGGACAGAATAATGTAACCCTATAGAGAGCATTAGATAAACAACACAGCAATAGGTCTGCAAGAGGAGCAAATATGAGCTCACATATGGAAATGGCCTGGGGGGTTTGGGGAGGATATGAGACAAGTCTTCAGGATGTGTCCTCCTTGATCCCTTGACAGAGACCAGGATGGAAAAAAGGGAAGGTGAGCCTGGGGCCTCCATCACACCAGTTCTGGAGTAGGGATGCCCATCACCCATGTACCCGCACACGTGTCGAGTCTTTCTTTTTTCTTCTCTTCGCTTTTATCTTTTTTCTCTTTTCTTTTCTTTTCTCTTCTTTTAATTTATTTTCCTTTTTTTTCTTTTCTCTTTTCTTTTCTTCTTTTCTCTTCTTTTCTTTTCTTTTTTCTTTCTTCTTTTTTATTTTCTTTTCCCTTCCCTTCCCTTTTTCCTTCCTTCCTCTTTCTCTCTTTCTTTCTTTCTCTCTCTTTCTTTCTTTCTCTTTCTTTCTCTTTCTTTCTCTTTCTTTCTCCTTCCCTCCTTCCCTCCTTCCCTCTCACTACTTTGCTTCTCAGCACTCGATGACTTACCAAGATAAGTTATTTTTCAGATACTACTGCTATGACTGCTCAAACTTTTGCTGTGCACCCATTCTGTATACATCCCAGTAAATACAAATGAACTGTATTGCAGATTTATTGCTGGTCAGTTAATATTGCTGGGGTTTTTTTGTGTTTCAGCCCTTACCTCAGCCCTGTTCAAGCTCATCAACTATATTACATCATGAAATATTTTCCAAACATGGTTGCTATATCCTTTGTAGATAACGTGCAAGGTATATAATATACTTACTTATTTCGCTATAAAATACAAGCTATATATTAAGCACTATACTTGCTTAAGCTATAACAAACAGTTTGTTCACGCTTTTGAAATGCAAGATTTAGAAGTTGTGGTTTGGACAAGCATGGCTACTGTTAAGAATGAGTGGGAGTTAATGGCAAAAAACCTCTTCTGTTATTTTTATTACATGGTTCTGTTCTCAATTCTTTGACATCTCCATTAGGATCATAAAGTTCACTCTTTTCTCTGCTATATCTACAACAACTTACAGGAGTTGCTTTTATAGGTAATCTATTTTGCTTTGAATAACCCCACTGGACTTGAGTGCACCCAGTGAAGCATGCAATTACAGCATCTCCTCTGACAATTCCTGACTATGCATTAATACCTCTGCAACTGCTGAATCAGTTGCCAGGGAGATACTACAGACAGGGAGGTGATGCCGTTTCCTTATCCAAAGAAACTGAAAAATACATCAGGATCAGGCATGTAATTTGTCAATACGTAAAATACACTGCCCTGCTCTGGCCCAGTGACTCACCCAGTTCAGGCACCCATCACCAGGTCAGAGAAACTTCATGCTGACACACTGAGAAGGCTTAGCTCATGGAGCAGAAGAGCTCAGTCCTCTTTGGAATTTCTGTCCTCTTTCTAGTAAATATAAATATTATTGTTTATCTGGTGAATCTTTAGCCCTTTTCTGGCTCCTGTTAAGCTATTGACTACAATTATATTTCATGACTATGAATTTCAATTTTATTTCATTAAGGCAATAAAATACTTTTTAGCTCTTTCAAACCTCTTGCCTTTCACTTTCTTGTATCTTCCCTTGCTGTTCTATTAAATAGATACCCTGATTTTCACAGTAATAGGCACAATCATGGAACGATAGAATGGTTTGGGTTGGAAGGGACCTTGAACATCATCTAATTCCAAACCCCATGCCATGGGCAGGGATGCCTCCCACTAGACAATCATATGTAAGTCTCTCATATTTCTACATGTTTTTTTCCTTCTTACTGGAATTCACTAATTAATTAGCACAGCTGTACCTTTACAACTTACATAGCAAATAGGTGAAAGATATTTCAGTTCTAAGACCTTCTAGAAACTTTGCTGTTGGCATCTCTTCCATGATTTCTTGGGCTAAATGTTTACATTTCTTTGAACACTAAGTATTTTTAGTCAGGAAAAAAAAAAAAAATATATATATATATTTTTTTTTTATTTTTATTTTTTTTTCCCAGATGGCTCTGTTTCCATGAAATCTTAACAAATAAAGCTTTGTGTAGAATTGGAATGAAGGAAATAGTGTATTTGAAATTGCAGAGGATAGAATGCAATTAAAGGAGGAATGAAAATTGAAGCTGTTTAGCTTTGGCTCAGCTTGAATATCAAGTTATTGGGAGGGAATGTATATTGTATTGTTGATTCACATCTGCTTTTTTTCCTCCTTGACAGATAGTTAGAAACTTTTTGAGGCTCCTGAGTATAAAAATCTCAAGGCAGTGACTTTGTTTTCAGCCTGGAGTGTCAGACAGTGGTTTCTTAGCCCTTTGCTTTAGAAAGCCTTTGACAAATATATGAAAAACAGCAAAGGGTAATTAGTGTAGCAGAACTGCACAAGATATAATAATTCCAAGAATGGAGTTTTGCATGAGTGCTTGCAGATGTGATAAATTACATCAAACAGCTTCAAGAACAGCTATCTGCCTTACCAACTCCTTCTGTTCTCCGAAACACTGTCACTCGTCTTTCTGGCTTCCTCTCACTATATTTAGAGTTTCCTTAAGCATGGTATTTTCCATATCCCAAGATCTCTCTTCTGAAGTCCTCCTTTTGAAGGCTGCATTTTTAGCAAAGTAAAACAATGCTGTTTGCCCAGGACAGATATGTTGTCTTGTTCCATCTCCTACCCACAAACAAAGGTTGCCACCCTTGTTCCTGCTCTTTAAAACAATGCCAGGGCTATCACTGCAATCTGGGAAGCACTTGATCCTCTTCAGTGTTGCAGATTATCATAAATACCATTTATATTATTTCAAATTATACAAAAGCTAATGGAGGTGTAGGAATGTTCAACGTACAAACCATGAAGCAGAAAGATAAAAATGGAGGAAAGTAAGTCAATGTCAGGACCATGAAAAATGGCTGAGAAAGGCATCACGTAGATGCACCTCAAAAAACTCCTTGTTGAGTAAAGATTATATTTCTGTACACTGCTGGGGGATAAATAAGAAATCTAAAACTAGGGCAAAGTACGTGATTGGCAAAGAGATGACAGTTACTAAACATTTTTCTAATGAATTGTAGTGGTTCTGTTTATGAAGATACAGACTTTATTGGTCTATATTAAAATAATTAAAATGAGCGAGTTCTAAAAGTCATGTTTAATTTTGCTACCTGAAATGCTCATCACAGCAGAGATCCTATGACAAACAAGATGTTTTTTCTCACAAGGAACACATTCTGCCTGGGAGAGGTCTCCACATCAGCCTGAAAAATATTTGCTGAAGAGCTAAAGCCTACGAGGAAAAAAGGTGAGTGCTGCTTCTCAGTCTGTTTCGGCTCTCTCCTTTTATGCTTAACATCTGCACAAGCCCCTGAGAGTGGAGTGGTTTCATTTGTTTGCCTTTGGGAAGAGCAAATGCTGCAGCTGGACCAAGCCCAGGCTTCTGGGGCAGGATGGTTTCTGGGTCTGCTGCTCTGTGGCCAGGCAAGAGACCAGCAGGACAGCTTGTGTGGAGGAGGTGGCTCATGATGACAAACTCAGCTGGGAACTATTGTGACTAATGCACGAGGCTGCAACTGCTCCTAGCTCTCTGATGAAGTGGGTAAGTCACAACAACCTTCTAAATGTCAGAAAGCTGCTTTTTGTCCCCCCTGCTTCTTTTCTGTCCCCCAGACCAGGAGTGTCCTGGGGAGGGAGAGATTGAGAGATCAGACCATGTTGAGCTTTGGTTTTTATTTGCTTTGAGGTTAAATTTACAGCTGCCATCCTGCTACAGTCTCTTTGATTAGTGCGTGTTGAAAGATATTGTTTGGCACTTGGGTGCCTTTCTGGGAAAAGCATTGCTGTTGTTAGTTTTGCTGTCTTAATTGCCCCTTGGTAAAAATCAAAACAGAGCAAACTGGTGTCAAGGATTGTATTGGAGTTTGCGTGGCAAGGTTTTGGTAGTTGGTGGGGCTACGGCGGTGGCTTTTGTGAGAAGTTGCTAGCCAAGGCTAAGTCCCTCAGTCCAAAACCCACAGACTGAGCCCTGGCTGCCAAGCAGGGTCAACCCACCACAAGAATGAAAAGATAAAATGAGAAGAAAGATTAAATGGCTATATGTGGCAACATAGCTGGTTCCCAACAAAGAGATATGGCATATATATACTGAAGCTTGGATGTTATTCCTGCACAACTTCCATAGAAGATACAGGTCTGAAGTGGTCTGTATTTCTGTAACTGCTTGGGGGAAAAAGGTGTCATTTCAGTGCTTAACATAGAACCGTTGAAGGTCCCTTCCAACACAATGCATTCTAAGGTCATCTAGTCCAACCCCCCTGCAGTCAGCAGGGACATCTCTAAGTAGGTCAGGTTGCTCAGAGCCCCATCAAGCCTGGCCTTGAATGTCTCCAGGGATGAGGCCTGCACCACCTCTCTGGGAAAACATCCTGGGCTTTTCATAAGAATCTGCTGAAGTGTAATATAAAGAAATAGCAGAGCTTTTGAAAGTGTGTAGTTGCTACCACAGCATCTAGGAGTACAACATGAAGTTCATCTCAAAACACATTTGAAGAAGTTCCTTCTGAATACTTGGTAAGTGTAAAGCAGCAGCTTCTTGCTGTTTTTCTGTTTTTTATCTATTTGTGAAGGTGCAGTTTGGTTTTGAGTTGAATTCTGAAAGCAGAGAAGTGCTGTGTGTTACAAAATAAACCACCATGAGAAAATGCAGTGAAAGGGGTCATGCTCTGTCTGTGAGGGCTGAGCTGAGAAGCCATCAGTATGGATAAACCAAGCTGGTTGGTACCTTTGGTGAGCCCCAAACTCATGGTGGGTGACTAGTACCTTTGGCTTTAAATACCTTAAAGAGAAGCAGCCCCTTTGTCAGGAAGAATTGTAAACCAAGAGAAAAAAAACATAAATGATAAAGCAGACAAAAAGATCAAATTTTGAGGCAGAAGCAGGTAATGCTCCATTAGTGGCCAAGGACCACATGGATGGTTATTGATCTTTATGTTTCACTGGTGTGAGAGTTGTTACAGATTATTAAAATAACATGTTATTGTAGGCACCGTGTTTGAATTGACCCATTCATAAGAAAACATACAATGGGGAGCGTTGTGCTGAGATGATTCTTATTACTGCCAGAAATACTGCTCTGGAAATAGGCTACGTCTCTGCCTTTAACAGTGTTAGTAGTTAGTATGTTAGTGGTTAATAGTTTCAGAATATAGGAAGTTTACTGGCTGAGAGTAAAGTATGTCCACTTTTCCTTAAACAGTTGTGTCTTTCTTCTGTAAGGACTCTGAGTTGCACATAAACCTCATTAAAATTACATAATACATGTAGTAAAGACATAGTGGGAAGTTCTCTTGTGATGCCAAAGATGATAATAAAAGGAGTGAAAAATATTCCTTTGCAAAAAAAAATGGGTATTGATTTTGTTACCAGATTATGAATAACACTTCCTTGGAATTCTCAGATCTCCTGGAAAACTACATTGAGCTGCAATTTTTCATACTGAGGTTTAGAAAATTAATATTGGTGGCGTGTGGAAAGGAGTTACATTTTTTTAAGAAAACATGTTATTGATTTAAATTGTAGAAAGCATTTCTTTCCTGCCTGCCAAGTTCAAATTCTCCAGGGAATTATGTGAGCAGGACGTTATTTCTACTTTTACTTCAGGTTCAAGTTTCTTGCAACACAATGGCTTCAATTATCTCTATAAATGAGGATTTTTCTTTTGTGATGTTAGAGGACTTTGCTCTAGATTCTCCAGGAAGATTGTAACACTTGATATGAATTTTCTTAACCTCACCATGTATTACAAAAACACAGACATCAGCTGAAGTCTTTTCCTTTGAATGCCACCTCAAGCAGATCAGGCAGATTGCAGACCAGTACCTGGAGTTGCTGCACTCAGAGGGCTGTGTTAGCAGAATGACTGTCTTGGCTTCTGAAAAGTTGTGTTAATTTGGGCCCGGGCCAATGTCCTGCAACATGCCCATTGTTTCAGGTTCAGAGTAACTACCACACTCTAGGATTTATACCTATGGATCAGACCTGATGAAACATATGGCTGAAAGCATAGAATGCATCCCCAAGGAGAAAATGGTTGGAATGACTCTACAGCTTTGTTCTCCATCTCTCAGGGCATGAATTATATTCCTACATGTTTGCAGAGACTGTGCTGTGAAAAAGCCATGAACATGAGGGAATCCATCTAATGAATTACCCTATCAGTCACTGTGCATGGATGCAGTCTTGGGCACTTCCAAGCTGCTTGGTGGGCCCCTGGTGTCCACCGCATGCTTGTTCAAGACTAGGTTGGATGAGGCCTTGAGAAACCTCATCTAGAGGGAGGTGTCCCTGCTATGGCAGGGGGGTTGGAACTAGATGATCATTAATGTCCTTTCCAAACCAACCTATTCTATGATTCTATGGTCATTTCTGCAGGTGGAGGAAAGCTCCTGACTGTGTTTATATGTGCAAGGGAAAGAGAAAAGTCACAGGCAAAACAAATATAAATCTCAGAAGCTACCAGTGACCAGATGACTTTTGTAAATGGGCTGTACTTATCTTTGTCATTGCTTACTTATCTTTATCATTTACTGTGGTTTAGTTTATTCACTGCTGTGGCAATAATAGAAGTCATAAATTTGGTCATGAAACAGAGGACTGTCTGTTTCTTCTAGAAAAAGGGAGTGATAACAATAGACAGTGAACTGAATTTTCTCCCCTCCTGGCAACAACGTTAAGTAACTTTGGGGTAGCAGATTGCTTTTCGCAAGAGGCAAGAGACTTGAGTCTATTTAGTGGTGAAATCTTTCAAAAAATCAGGGATTCCCAGCTCCTCCCGTACAGAATGGGCATCAGGAGCTTCTGTTCCTCTCAGATACCTCTTTCGAACTGGCCCCCTGCTGTGTGCTTGCTCTGCTCTGTTGTCTGTTATCTTCTGCCCAGTGTCTGTGCCCTTGAGTTACAGGACAAATCTGTGTTAACCCTCATCCATTTGAACTGTGGCAGCAACTGCTACCAAGCTTAGAAAATCATCTGAGTTGTCTTCTAAAGTGGGGCAGGATTCACTCTGTGTTGGAGGCTTAAAGGGAGCGTCTGCCAACAGCAGGGAAGTGTTGGACATCAGGATCTGCAGGCTCTGCAGCCTGTGGCTTGGGAGCAGTGTGTAATCCAGAACAAGACAATAGCTATGAAACCAGTGTCAGTGGTGGTAAAGCTGTGGAACATGTGTCCTGAAAGGTGACAGAACTGAAGGGAAATGGTCTAAAACACTTTACTGCACAGGATTTCCAAGTCCTGGTAAGCTTTTAGTGGGAAAGAAGTATGTGGAAAGGGATTTTATTCCTTCTCCAGTGCTGCTGGCAAAGATGTGCTGCTCATGGGTCAAGGAGAAAGTGGCTGAAACAGCAATATGGACAGACCTGCTGGAATTCCTGAAAGCCAGGCTGTCCCCTAAGGGGTTTCTCTGGAGAAAGGGTTTCATAATAGACAGCCTCTCTGCTAAGCCAAAATCTGTCCCTTCAGCAGGGGATGATTCAAACCAGCCTCCTGGACCAACTCATTTCAGAGCACTGCAAATACTCTCTGCAAGACTTCAGCCCAGCCTTGGTCACTTTGACTTGGGAACTCAGCAAAAATAAAACATGCTCTCAAGGGTGCTCAGAGAGTAAGAAGGCTGCAGAGTACATTGGTTTCTAGCAGTGCAAGCCTCGTAGCCTCCTAGTAGCTAAAGAGCTTGAGCATTTGGAAGAAGTATATGGGGATGAATAAGGCTTCCTGATGCTCGAATTCTCACGCTAACACCCAACTGAGATAAAATCTCTTGTGTGGAGTGGAAAATGCAGCAAAATAAGTGTTGTGCTGGTTCAGCCATCATCATTCTATGCTGCCATCAGTTGCCTGATTGCACAGGCCAATGCTGAACTCAGCAACATCCCCTCAGCAGTCTTCTTTCAAACAATCCTGCCATAAATTCCTGTGGGCCCAGCTCCTCCACTGCCCACTGTGGTGCCAGCATCGCCTGCTGGACACAACAGA
>JAVSBS010020537.1:0-33483 GCA_033124195.1 Coracias cyanogaster | reverse complement strand
AAAAAAAACCACAAAAAGAAATACCAGACTAATGCCTTCTGAAGCAAATGTTAGGGGCAAGGTTAACAACTGAAACAACATATAATAATCATACTCCTATCAAGCAATATGTTATTAAAAAGTCAATGCTAATACATGACAAATTTATTATAACATCAAATCAGAGTCTTGAATCAATATTTGCATAGTTGATTATAAAAAGTGACACTGGTAATAGCAGTATCACTTATCAAGCTGCATTAATGTCAGCTTGCTTCTGTCACTGTCACAGCTAAAATGTGTGTGATATTACATTACATATGCTACTCAACTCTCTCTGCCAACATCAACCTAACATGTTAAATTCCCTAGAAAATACTAATCAACATGCTCTGCTACAGAAAGCTGAGATGTTGAGGTTATCTAACTTAAGAAGGTGACGAATAAATAATAAACCCTCAAGCATTACAAGCAAACTAAGATTCCTCCAAATGTAGACCGACAATGATTGCAATTGGACATTCAAATAATTTTTATCTTAGGAAAATGCCTCTGCTTTGTAGTACCATCTATAGCACCTATTAATATGATAACAGCAGTATAATTTATCTGTGCAAGTCTCTGAAATTATTTTACAGATTTGTTACTAGTTAAGATTTTACAAGAGTTAAAGAACTCCAGAAGAACGATGCAAGAGACATGTTGCATTTTTCATTGTAAAAAATGGAGACAAAAAAACCCCTAGCCTAACTACTCCTTTCTAGCTGTAACAGCCTTTATAACATAAGAATAACCCTTAAATAATGCATACGAATGACAGCAGCTTTTCTGTAACCAAGTGCCACCTTCAGGAAGGACTAGTCCCTAAATCTCAAACAACTTGGAAGTAGTCCTTGGTATCTCACCTCTACTTAAATGAACTCCAGTGAACATTGCCTACAGCAGTGGTAATGGATGCTCACATCATGGTCGCTAACCAACATGTTCCTGTGTCACTCAGATGGAAGGATGCCATTGTTGCATTATATCTGCCCAAATCAGTGAATGAATTCTGAGGTGCAGAGAGCTGGGATGGAAATACTGGGACCAGAGTTATCTCTCAGATTTTTTTGTATTGATTTCAGTGAACAAAGCACATGCCCTCAAGTGTTGTCCATAGTACTTCAATGAAAATGTTTATGTAAGGTCAAATGGAGGTCTGTTTTCTTCCCTTTTCTACTGAGAAAAGAAAGCACAGGGTAGGATTGGGTTATGTTCTGTCATATGATTTCCCTCTACTTACATACAGACAGAAGACTATACTGTAAACAAGGCTAAATGTTATTACTGTGCAATTCAGAGCTAAATATAAAAAATACCTTATAGCTTACTCTTTATGTAAGCTCCCAGAGCAATAACATTTTTTTGGTTGGTTGTTTTTTGTTGGGTTGTGGGGTTGGCTTGAATATCAACCTCCTTAAGTAAGACACATGACAGGTACTAAAAGATTAGAAGAATCACTGATGAAGGTGTTAACAATATTATTACTTCATAAAGTTGATGTTTTAAGGAGTTTAAATGCAGTTAACATGCAAGATATTTTCTCTGTGCTGTCCACATCAGGAGCGGCATGTCTTATGATGACTGGAAGTGCACCATAAATATTATAGATGGTCAGAAGTAATGTGTTAAATTTTCAGATTCTAAAATGACTGCATAAGCACTAAAAAGATAACTTACTAAGTTTGTATTAATAAATTACCTCAGTAGTCTTTGTATTTAGTTCTATCCAAGACCAGGTTTTACATTTGCAGTGATTAGCATAAGGTTAGTCTTCATCAGTCAGCTGCAACTGTAATAAGATACAGAGAGCCCTTGAGCTTACTGTATGCAACACTGCAAAAGCAATTATATTTCTCTGCCTGTTATGGAAGTGAAGTTTTTTTGTGATAGTCAAACAAATTCATTCCTAGGCTCCCTAGCCTCAGGGATCTGTCTATCCATTATCTCCAAATAAAATCAATTTCATGTTTATATATATGTAAAAATGTATAAATATTACTGTACCTTGTTGAACTGTAATTCTCTAAAAGCATTTCGAAAACCATACCCGATCCATGCAATAAGTACCATAGTGAAACAACATTTAAATTAAGCCAAATAGCCTCAAAACTGACAAACGACATGACACTGAGAGAAGGAAATGATAATGATACTGTACTCTTTGATTCAACCTTCATGATTTATAGGCAAATCCAAAATTATACATCAAGCATGATACAGAAAGAAAGTAGCAAATTACTTTCTAACCACAAAATCACCATAATGTTAACTCCTTTGGGATGGACAATTGCAGAATTAAAACACAACTTTGTTCATTAGCACAAATAACTGAGAGTATCTGATGAGGTCTTGGTTAAGTTAGCAATGACCTTTAAGTTAGTGATCATCTAGTGGTCAGCTTCAGCCTTTTTGTTGTCTATGCTACTTGTTGCTATATAGTCCCAGATAAAACACTATATACCATATTGCACTGTTCCTGTAGAATACTCTGCTGCAGAGCAGCAATTTAGGATCCTCTAAAACACTGCAAGCCCCTTCTTTTTTCTTTACATCTGTCTAGATATATTGCAGGTAGTAAGCAAAAAAATATAAATCTGACAGCACTTTTCCTAGGAGAAAGCATTAAAATAATGATGGGGCAAAGTTTATGAAGGGCTAAAATTTTGTACTTGGACAGAATGATTCCTATGGCTTTAGGAAGGTGTAAAAATCTGAACTATCTGAGGAGGAACTCATGAAAGAGGTAAAACTCATCTTAGGGAGGATTAAGGACTGTGGGTTGCTTCTTCAGCTGGTGTGAACTGGCACCACTCTTATCTCTCTGTGGCTTCACTGAAAGCAGTGGGGAGGAGGAAAAAAAAAGAGCAGGAAAATATTTCAGCTGGGTCTCAGGAAACATAAACATTTCGCAGTGCCATCTATAACTCTGTGAAAGAATCCCCCAGGACAGTAGTACAAATTCTGTGCCAAGCTTCAGAGATCAGGCTCTTAGTAACACAGGAAAACAGATAAGGCTCAAAAAGGTATTTCCTGTCTCAAATATTCATTAATCTAAAGCAAGGACTAATATTTATTTCTTACAATGTGTTCCTTTATCATATGCCCCATTTCTAAATACCTTCTGAAATCTTATTTAGCATCCAATGAATATCTTCCATAAGCTATTTATAACTTGTTTGATTCAACAAGTATTTTCAATGCTCAAGTATTCTTTCTGTTACAGCAGGGACAAGGTTGGCCATATAGAGATGGTTACAGTACTAAACATTAAGACAGGTGAGTAATAAAGGCAGGTTTTTTTCCTTTTAAAATAAGCTTTCTGAATAAAGTCTCCTTCAAGAAACATAAACCCATTTATTCCCGAACCATCAGGCAAGAGGCCGTTCTTGCAAGAGGTAATGCTTGTTCCCTCTTCTATCATGGTGCTTTATATGCAGAAAATATTCAGCATTTATGATTGCTTTTTGTCTGCTGACAATTAGGATTCATTCTTAGAACAGGGTGATATCTGGACTTTGGGGTGCATCTTAAAGTTTGTTTAACAAATTATTCAGTGACTGGGTCTCCAGGATGCTGAAGGACCCCCACCCACCAGCCCCACCCCAGTAGCATGTCATCTAAAAGGGCACAACGACTTTTCCTTTCCCTTTGTACTAAAGAGAAGTGACCACCCTGTACATCTCTGTTCTGTGAGGTGGGCTTAGAGCAAACCCACAGGATCAGAGGACTTGTCAAAATAACTCCTTTCTGCATTTGTGATGGGGTTACAGTTTCAGACAGGCACCAAAATACTCAGAGTATACTGTGAAACAAGGTCATTGAAGCCGAAATTGATGTGCTTGGGAAATTTTAATATGAAAAAGCCTTGAATACCCTTATGTTGACAGCTGCCCCTGACCTGACTGGAATTAAAAATTAGCTTTTCCAGAATTTTGGCCAAGACCTTTAAATTCTGTCTGAATCTCACCCTGCATATGAAAGGTTTTTCAGCTCAGGTCCCAGAGTAGAGGGCTGTTCCTTGCCTTGTACTGCAGTAAGCTAGCTTGCAACTATGGTCAGTAAGAGCCATTTACATGTTTTTGTCTTTTGCCATCTCTAGTTATAGAATTGTGGTATAAACCTGGAAACTGAATATGAAAAGACCAGGTTTGTTTTAGACTAAACAGACTGTAAATAATCTAGGTGCCATAGTGTTACAAGGACTGCTTTGATACATTGCTGATACATTATCCTAAGGTTTATAGCACCTTCAGAACAGGGTTTCTGGGGTGGGGGAGAAAAGCAACCTGACCTGATAGCAAGCCAGCCAATGAACATATGATATGCTCGGATATGACCATACAAAGTGCTTGTGCCCACTGGTGTACAATGGGCTCTCCAGATGCTCAGTAGCTTTTTTCATTAGAAAATTTGAGATAAATGCTTCTGCATCCCTACTCTAACCCAAATACTCTCTCTATGCGCTGTGCAGAGGAAGAGCTGTGGTACTGAGTAGCAGAAAGGCTCTTCAGCCAGCCTAGGCTATTCAATAACACTTGGTGTCATTGTCATCGTGCTCTGAAAGCACTGCCAGGAGATTTTTGCCTGCCTACGATGGCCAAGTTCATTAGTCTATGTGTCTGTCTAGAAGTAATTCTCAAACAGCCACCAAGGACCGTATAGTCAGCTGCCATGTGAATGTTTATTTGCTTACAGCTCCGCTTTAACTGTTAAAACTGATATGGCTGTGGATTTACTGCTCTAGTGTGTACCCTCTCCTTTCTTAAATTTTTTTTTTCCTCCTTACATGGCTGTTGTCTCCACTCCTATAATGTTGAATTCAATGTAATCATCAAAGGCAAGGATTTGAATATGCAGGCTCTGCTCGGGAAGCCCTTCAGGACTCTGGAAAGTCATGTACCCCATCAATGCCTCCACCAGACCTGTGGGTCATGTGGCTGCTTTCCACTGACATTAGCAAAGGTTTGGGACTTTTTGTCCCAACTGTCTCTACTGCTGCCAGTAGTGTGCATCATGCTAAGCCATTGTGTTCACAATTATCAGATTGGGAAGGCAGACAAAAATGTAAATGTCCTTCCAAGTCTTCTCTTTTGGTCTGTAAGTTAAATACATGGTGATACCTTTTTACAAAGGCAGGTTGGGGTACATGGGGAGGAGAAGGCAGACAGCTTCATGGCCTCATGTAAGTTTGGGGTCAGGTGGAGGTGCAGAATTTTCTAAACAGCCTGGAATAACTCCACATCAACTTTTGGTAATTTTTAATAAATTCTGACCAAAGCAAACTGAGGCTAATGGTTTTATATGTACATATTTCCACTTCATAGTACTTTACTTCAGGCAATTGCTCATTGAGTCAGCTTGATTTGCAGTGCCTGTAATCCAGCAAGCAACATGACTGAGAGAAGCAGCACCTCCCTTCCCAATCCCCCCCCTGCCCTTCTCACTGCACTTGCAGGCACAGCATTCCTCCCACCTGACTCCTTGTCGGCAGCTGATGTGTTTCGTCTCCTTAGTGCAACTGTCCAGCTTTTTGCCTTTCCTTAAATGATGAAGATTTTCCCACTGAAGAATTAAGTTACCTCTACGCAGAACAGTCTACCGAAAAAAAAACGTACTGCAAATGACTCCTGATTTCATCCCAACAACTATAAATCACAAAGGAAATCAGATGAATCCTAGGCCAGGTGCAATGAGGCAGAGTTTATCTAATTAAGTTTTACAGCTACTAAATAGGTTCACTTTCTATGGGTACCAATGGTCAATATCTTTGACAAATCTCATGGACTTCATTTCTGTTTCTGTCACTACATGACCTTAGGCAAGTAATGCTTCAGCTTACCCTTAACATGCTTAATTTTTTCTTTTTGGGGAGGCATCAGGTTTGTAGAGTGCATCACTTTTGGTGAAGCAGCACAGCATTTGCATTAATAAGGTCTATCAGGTGAGATGAAACCCAGTCTCTCTCCCTTCCTACACAAGAATGTCCTCACTTTTTACTTGTATAGTGTCCTTTGTGAAGCTATTCTTGTTGAAATGAGAAAAGCTACTCTTTCTGTAAA
Source organism: Coracias cyanogaster (assembly GCA_033124195.1). Classification (NCBI taxonomy): domain Eukaryota; kingdom Metazoa; phylum Chordata; class Aves; order Coraciiformes; family Coraciidae; genus Coracias; species Coracias cyanogaster. Next base: position 27,403 of record JAVSBS010020537.1, on the reverse strand, counting down.
GATTTTATGTAGTAAGCACTTTTTTCCTAGAACTGAATTGCTCTCCATATGATTTTCTAACAGAAATGGAAAGCCAAATGAGAACAATCAACTGGCCCCTCTGTTGCTGTAATTCCTGTAAATTCTTGCAAGAAGTTATGCAGAGTTCCTGCATAATATTACTGCTTCAATTAATACTCAACAGAGTATATACACTATGGAGTTAAATTCAAGCAATGAAAGTGGGACTTTTCCATGTGTTTCTGTCCCTCACTTTCATGAAAAAGGAATAGAAAACTTCTCTGCATCCCTAGTGAAGCTTTCATTGATTTTTGAAGGAAGATGGACTGACTGGTCTGATCTATGAATACATGTGAGATAAGTACTATGAATCTCCTTCTGACAAATTACTCCTGGGAGAAAAGCATTTATTAAGTACATATAATCATTCCATTTGTATAAAGACCTTTTTTCCACATGTCTTAATTCTATTTTTCCAAAACAGAATACAGTTTCCAAGGAGGAAACAGATAGTTCCTTTTATCACACAGACAATTTTTTTTCTGAATGTGTGATTGCCCTCTCTCAGAACACGTCATATGCCTTTTACATTTTTTTCTTTCCTGACTAGCAACTACTAGAGACCATGCTGAATTCATAAATACAGCAAAGAGAGAAACCTTCCAGGACTGTTTTCTCTGATAAAATGAAAAAGGAATAGACAAACTGTGTGGGTCAATCCCACTGCAGTAGTGATGTCTAAATGGCAATGCTCCCTACCAGGAAGGAGTTATGATTATTACAGCTTGGAAACTGCAGTACTTAGATTCTCACAATTAACAGTACAGATTGAATGCTTTCCTAATGATTTTATCATTTATTGTTCAAGTGAGAAACATGAGCAGACCTTTGTTAGCTTGCCAAATGTACCGGAAAGAATGTTCAGGACCTAGTAGAATATTTAACCAGGTTGTGTGGAAGAATGACTTCAGGAAACATGAAAGAAAGAAAAAAATGTGTGAGATAACAAATGCCACTGACATACTTATCATGCTGAAAGTCCTCTTTCAGACTGAAACCCCCTTCGCTAGCAATCAAAAAGAGTGGCTCTTAAAATAGTCTAACACTTTTCACAGGAACATCACTGGCTATTTCTTGGGACTTTGCCCAGATTTCAGTCTGCATTTTCTCTACATTTTCACTTGGGTGTATCTTGAACTTGCCATCTAAAATTTCAGTGTGTCAGCTGATACCTCTGCTCCATACCAAAGATAACTATGAGTGATGAATGAAATAATTTGAAAGGCAATAGAAGAGAATTGCAATAATCTGAAAAGCTGAAGTTTCTGCAGAGTTAAATTTCAGTTTCCTATACAGATAGTTAAGGAAATGTAAGTATTTACCACATCTACGTTTGAGCTTGTTCAAGGCTCCATCATGGTCAAAGAAGAGAGAATAGGCACTTCTTAGAAAACAATTCATTTAACTGTAAGATGATCATCTAAACTACATGAAAGAATAATGCCCAAGAAGTCCCTATTTCCATGCACTGACTACAAGAAGAGTCTAGACAACCTGTTCAAATGTGAATGCAGCCATCTAAACTCAAGACATTAAGCACAACCCATTAACTAGCCATGTTAACTACAATAAGAATTTCTAAATTCCCAATTTTAAGGCATGAAGATTAGTTAAAGCAAGATCAGGCTCTAAATTAGTAGGAGAAAAAGGATTGCGACTTGGGCCTTACCCACTCATCTTTTTGATCATTCCTGAAGACCAGCAAGTAGAACATTAAAATCTCCTTCAGGTCTCAAACACCTTGAGCTTGACTTCCACATTCAAAATTTATAGCATAGGTCTTAAATAAATTTAAAATTGTATTCTGACAGTTTCATTACAATTTCTGTATTGAAATCTCATTCTGGCACCTGAAATTTCTGTGGAAAGGAATGCTGAAATGCCAGAACAACCAAGAAATGTGCATTAATGTCTTTTTTTTGTTGTTTTGAGGAAAGTATAGCACAGGAATGCTGGAAAACACTACCAGAAACTAAATGTCATTTGGTGTTAGTTACAGAAACTGCAAAAGCAGGCTAAGTTAAATGCTAGAAGTTACTTATTGGCTTGGTCTAGGATGGCTTATGTCTTCAGATCAATTTTCCTCTCTTATCTTTTCACAAGAAAATAGTTAAAAAATCAAAATATCATCTCCAATTACCTAGTGGAATCAAACACTATGGATTTGGCATCAGGATCAGCAAAGACTTGACATTAAAAGGACAACATCAATCGCAAGGCAGTTTGTGCCAACATGCACTACGGCAGCAACAGATTCCTCAGCCATCAGGGAGATCAAATTTTTGGAATGGATCCGAGATGGCAAGCTCTCAGCTAAAGGCACACCACCAAGGCATTTGCACGCTGAGGCTCATTATCTCCTGGGTGCAGGGACCAACTCTCCTCTTCCCATGGCCCTTATTCTCCAACCCACTGCACACCATGTGCTTGTGAGGATAACATTTACCCACCATTTTGCTTTAGTTAAAGGATCAAAGTATTTTTTTCACCTTGCTTTGCTTTTTTCATGCTCTCCTTTCCACCCTTTTGCTAGCTGCCAAACATGAACAAGATAGCATTAACCAAAATGTTCTGAGTGACCTTTTAAGAGACACTGTGCTGGGAACTCTCTTTACAGTCCAAATGAAACTCATACACCATCCCACGAATGGGCTTTGTTGAGATTATAGACAATTTCACAAAAAAAAAAACCTGTGGGCTTACTGTGATATCAGGCATTAAGAAGCAAAAAAAAAAGTATGTCTGGCATACGAAATTGGATAAAATTTCCTTGTCATTTCTTTCTCTACTGCAGAACCACCTTAGCTAGTGCCTAAAGGGTCTGGCTACCACCTGCCCAAACGGTGTCCGAGGAAGGACTGCAAATAAAATACACTTTACCAGCCTATTACCTGGGAATGATTTCCTAAAGTAGAATTGTTTCCCGGGATTATGTATATTCCTTCTTCCCTAGGGAATGACCTCACTAAGAGTGATTTTCATCTGACCAAATCCATATGTGTCTAGAATAGAAATCTATGAGTCGTTACGTCTGTAAATGCAATACAGAGAAATCACAGAATAGTAGGACTTGGAAGGTACCTCTGGAAATCATAATCTAGTCCCATCCCACGCCCCCACCGCCCTCCAGAGCAGGTTCATCTAGAGTAAGTTGCATAGGAATGCATCTAGGCAGGTTTTGGAAGTCTCCAGAGTAGGAGACTCCAAAACCTCTCTGGGCAGCCTGTTCCATTACTCTATCACCCTCAGAGTAAAGAAGTTTTTTCTTATGTTTAGATGGAACTTCCTGTATTTTAGTTTGTACCTGTTGCCCCTTGTCCTATCACTGGACACCAGTGAAGAGAGTCTGGCCCCATCCTCTTGATACCCACCCTTTAGATATTTATAAACATAGATAAGATTTCCTCTCAGTCTTCTCTTCTCCAGTCCTCACAGTCTTTCCTTGTAAGAGAGATATTCCAGTCCCCTCACCTTTGTAGCCCTCCAGTAGACTCTCTCCAATAGTTCCTTCTCTCTTTTGAACTGGTGAGCTCAGAACTGGACACAGTACTCCAGATGTGTGCTCACCAGGGCAGAGTGAAGTACAAGGATAACCTCCCTCAACCTGCTGGTCACACTCTTCTTAATGCATGCTAGGGTACGGTTGGCCTTCTTGGCCACAAGGGCACACTGCTGGCTCATGGTTAATTTGTTGTCCACCAGGATTCCCAGGTCCTTCCCCTCAGAGCTGCTTTCCAGCAGGTCAACTCCTGACCTGTACTGGTGCATGGAGTTATTCCTGCCCAGGTGCAGGACTTTACAGTTGTCCTTGTTGAACTTCATTTGGTTTCCCTCTGCCCAGCTCACCAGTCTGTCCAGGTCTCACTGAATGGCAACACAGCCTTCTGGTGTGTTAGCCATTCTGCCCAGTTTTGTTTCATCAGCAAACTTGCCAAGGGTACCCTCTATCTTTCATCCAGGTCATTAATGAACATGTTGAACAAGAATGGACCCAGTACTGACCCCTGGGGAATACCCAGGGGTGTAACCCGTTGGGCTATGTGCCTCAACCAAAATCATAACTTCTGAGATGCAGTTCATCCTACTCAAGGGTAAACGTCCATTATGGATCAGATTAAACACGCTCTATAATTCCTGTGCTTCGGTTTTTTAAGTGACCATAAAAGAAACCTGTATGACTGTCCTACTCAGATGTACATTACAGACATCTAAAAAAAGGAATATGAATCTTGTCTAAGCAAATTAATTGGATCATTCATGCACAAGATTCCCTGTAAACATGAGCCTGTGGTACCTAGGGCAAGACTATGCCTACTGCAATATATTGTAGAAAAGCAGATATGAATAAAGGTCAGTTTTCACTACAATATCATGTATTCCTGGTGTAAGACCAAAAGTGCCTTGAGGCACCACATGAATTAATCATACAATCAAAACTGGTAGGGTTTCATATAACGTGTAATTACATTATGAAACACACTGCCTCAGGAAGTTCCTGATGTCAAAAAGAAAAATTGTTCAAAAACCAAGAAAATATACCCACAGTGAGCAGATCCACTCATTTACAGTAAGGCCTGGAGGAATAGGAAGGTTCAGGAATAGCTGTCCTTTTCCCCACACCTTTTTTCCTTTAAGCATAAACTGCAGGCAACAGTTGGGGAGAGGACACTGGACCAGATTAAGTTAGATTGTCCATTCTTATTTGATGACCTAATATTGTCAACACTTTTCTTATGGCAGTGACCCAAGTAAAGAATGTTATAACCCTGCCTCACACATACCATTTTTCCTAGGATTACTGAATGCAGGTTAAGCCTCAGTTTTACAGCAGGAAATGCACACAAAGCACAAACACAAAATTCAAGCCATCACACCACCTTCTTTTACCATCCTACTTCAAAACATTTGTGCTTGGTCCAATTCTCTATTCCTGATACATTATTTCAGTACAGATATTTACTGGTGAGGACAGTTAGTGCAGGATCCAGACACCTACTTGACATTATCCATTCTGTTTGTCATCTTGATTCATCAGCAGGAGTTTCATCTTCCACCCTTTTGGGCAAGGTTGAAAAATTGCTAAGAATAGCAGTAGAACTTGACTGCAGAGTGTTTTTCTGGGGAACTCAAATCTTAGACTGTGACTAATGTTGCTAATTAAATTTTTACCTCCATCTTATTAGCGAAGAACACAAAGAGAAAGAGATAAGGTTGCATTTTATAATGCGTCTTTCTACTGCATTGTCCCTGTTTCTTTATTTCAAGACAGTGAAATATCAAGTCATCACACAAAAAATCCACTAAAATCCCTGCAACTATTTTTCTGAAGAATCAGACACATGATTTGTGTCTGATTTCCCAAGAGTCATCTGGAGCTCAGCGGTGAGCTATCATTGCAACACAAAATAGCACATAAGCTCTGACCTGTCTGTGATAAAAAAATATTTCACATATGGCATATTTTCTTTTTTTCTTACCATTTCAATCTCCACTCCTCCTTTCCTTTTAAATTAGCCATCACGTTAACTGTTGTATTTCAGCAGTGACTGTTGTTATGCATAATCAAAGCTGAACTCACGACAAACTGAAATGGACACATATTGTTCACAGTAAATACTTCTCCTAAATGACTGAGAGAATTATGTTAAGAAGAAAATCTGTCTTATTAAGCTAAAACAATCTCTTTTGATCCCTTCTAAATCAGGTCTACAGAAAGAAAAAAAAAAGTGAAAAATCCAAATAAGCACAAGAATCCTAAAAATATTTTGCACTACATAACTACCATTCTATTCATTCCATACTAATCCAGAAGGCAATGAATTGTTCTTATATTCCAACACAATCAATGTAAATGAATTATATCAAAATTGGGTAGAAATAGACACTACCACCACCCCCAAACAGGAATGTTCAAATGCTGCTAAAGCCAGGAAGTAGTTACAGCAGTTTACAAGAAAATCTTAAAAAAAACCCAGAACAAAACCAAAAAACACCCTTTTGTTTGGGGATTTTTTCCCCCCAGATTTCACCTGTGTTTACTGCAGCCAAGCCTGTGTAGAGAGCCCATAAGAACAGACAGCAGCAGGAGCAGGGACTATTTCAATACGCAAGCCAGCTGGCTAGGGTAAACCTGTGTTCAATAGTGGTAAACTTTAGAAAAATATTTGAAGTTTTGGTGGTTTGGGTTATTTTACTCTTCTTTTAAATCAAAAAAAGGATGGTATATCATCACAGCTGGCTGTTTTTGTAGAAAGGGAGCCACATGAAGCTGAGCACTAGCAAATAACAGTGTGTTTTTCTAATGACAAATACAGTCAGCACTTACATTTATCTATATTAGCAACCGATCATACAGTGCTTCCAACAATCATTGCCATGGAGTTACCAAATTTTTCAACCACAGTCTCTGATCCCTATGGGGATTAATTCACAGAAGCAATCCAAACAAAATCAGCAGAGTACTTCTAATGAAGTGTGGGCATAGATCCACACAAAGTTGTAGCCCCAAGTATTTACCAGACAGGAGCTGATCTAGTAATCAGCTGCCAAAAAGAAAAAAAAAATAGTCAGAAATGAAAGACTAATATCAGTCAGTCTGCTGTTGCTCTAAGTGACAGAAGACAAGTGAAAGGAAAACAAAGGAACAAAAATATAAACTTGTGATATTGTACAACAAAACAGGGCAACCTTACATGTAGTTTGTGTTATCTGATATCACTCCAGGCTTCTTAATGCTGAAAAAAGTAAGGTTATCTCTAGACTTAAATGAAGAATCAACCAAGGGATTGAAGAGCACTGCAAAGGTGTGAAAGGACAGTTCTTGTTATTATGCCCAAAGCTCTTGTCAGGCTGGAGCACAGCAGCTGCCTCATGTGCCTGGTGTGCAGCAAGCCGGAGTGACACAAATCCTGTAAACACTTCAGAAGACATGGAAGAACAAGAGGTCAACCAAAAATGTGACATATTGCCTAGTGCTGATGAGTGAGAAGGCAACCTTGGCACTGAAAGAACAGCAGCAAAGGAGGATTGTCTGCAGGTGCTGGAGAGATATTAACCGTGGAAATAATAATAGCAAAATAAATCAAGCAAAGAGCTGAAGCATTCTCACTTGAAGATATGATGGAAAGTATCACTCCTGTCTTCCTGAGTAGAAATATATCTTCTAGTTATACAGCCATCCTGGGATATAAAGGTCTTCCTTATATCTACCTCTGTCTATATATATAGATCAGCACAGAATAGTTTGGGTAAGACTGAGTAACAAGTGCAGTCAAGTGCTTTATATAAAAATGCCGGAGGGAAAGGAGGGAAATCTTGTTTACAGTTCAGCTAGGCTCAGGTATGGGAGTCAATGGCAAAACTTGTTTGTATGGAAAGAAAAGAGTTGTCCCTGGTATCAGTATCAACCCACGCGGAAAGCTGTGCTAATGAAGACAGCACGCAAATGCAACAGCAGAAAGGTTTTGGTCTCCTTACTGAAATCCCTTACCCTGCAACACGTGGAAAAGCACAACTAAACATTTTCATGGAAGAGGCTTTTAAATGTCTAGTGGGGAATTAACAGATATTGGGAGAATCACTTCATTAAATGTGAAAGGTTGTTATAAACACACTAGCAGAAGGAGTTTCTCCTGTTAAGCCATGCTTGCAAGCTACTTACAGGTGTTCTGGCAAGTAACCTCTGAATTCTACACAATTATTTATGAAAAGTGCGAGGAAACTTAATAGAAGGTGCAAATGACGCAGTATTAGATCAATCTGCAAAATGCAGCTAATGGATTTCAATGTCAATTATTAAAAGGATAAAGCTGCAGAATATTCAGCCCATCACGTCCCCTACTTTTTGTTCTCTCTCTATTCCCATGTTTCCTGAACTTTTTTTATTCACACTTATCTATTTAATTCTCGTGCCCATCTTTTAGTATTTTTACTTCATTTTTCAATAGTAATTATCTTTTTTTCCTTTTCTTTCATTTCTCCCATTTTTGACTCCTATTACTTTTTCTCCACCTTCTCATAATGATTTTTAGGACTCCCTACCTCTCCTGTCTTACTACTAGCTTTCTTCCCAAGCCTTGTCTAATGTGTGCTTCACAACTACTTCTGTAACCTGCAGTGCAGTACTAAAAAAGTTTGTGGTGTACACCACATTGCTCAGAAATTCAACCAAATTAATTCAGCTACTAACACTGCAATTTTCACATTTTGCCACAGCACTGCTGAGTTCAAAGACCCCCCCAGATGCACCCTACTTTTTACTTCATCACTACTTTTCCTACAGCATTGATTTCACTGGCCTGCGCAAGGAAGGGGTAAAATGATTTAGCTAAGTCCCATTGCTTCAGGAGACAACTAAATGCTGAAGCTCCCACCAAAATCAATTTAGCAATTCAAGGCAGCACTTATGCCTCAAAAGTGCTCCTAGGTTCAACTTTTCTGCCCCCTCCTCCTCCTCCTTTCAATGTCCAGCCCTTTTCAGCATCTGCAAAACAACACGTGTCTCAATTTGGGGACTAAAACATTCTTAGGTACCTATGCTACCACTATTGCCTGTCCAAAGGTGCTACTGCCTTGGCTCAGCACAACATCTCAGTCACAAAGCGAGCCTGTGATTTATTAATCAAGTATCACAGACCCACATCTCCTGATAGGCAACGTGAAATGCTCAGGAAAATCAGAGAGGCCACATTACAAAATCAGGCACTGCGGAACATACCCAGGCTCTGAAGGCTTTTCTGACAGTGTAGCTCTTCAGATGGAGGAGGGCAGAGCGGGAAGAAACATCATGCTAATGGATCAAAAAAGTACACTTAACATATGAGAAAATAATGAAACAAATTTGAAAAGTAACAGGCAGTTGTAAATAACCTTCACTGAGAAATAAATGGTTGTTCTGTGTCTATTTTTAAATGTTAAAAAGTAGCTTTCATGTTCTTTGTGGGTTAATATTTCCAGATACCCTTAGTACTCACCATGCCACATAATACCTAGCTAGTCATTTCAGTCATTTTCTTAATAACAGATTTCAACACACAGCTAACAGACATAATTGTACTTTCTGATGATTTTTCTATCAGATATGTTCACTCCTTTGAAATGAAAGCAACAGCAACATTTTAAACTTGTGATATAACCGCATCGTAAAACTTCATTAAAACTGCTTTAATGTGCCTATTTTCCAGCACAAAAACCAAACATAGTTTGAAATTTATTGCAGTAACTTTCTGTTTATGAATTCTGCATATTTACAATTACACTTATTTAATTACAGAATTATTTCATAGAATCATAGACTCATATAATGGTTTGGGTTGGAAGGGACCTCAAAGATCATGTAGTTCCTACCCCTCTGCTATGACAGGGACACCTCCCACTAGACTATGTTGCTCAAGGCTCCATCCAACCTGGCCTTAAACACCTCCAGGAATGGAGCATCCACAAGTGCCCTGGGCAACCTGTTTCAGTGTCTCACCACCCTCAGGGTAAAGGATTTCCTTCTAATTTACAATCTAAATCTCCCTTCTTTCAGTTTAAAGCCATTACCCCTCATCCTATCACTACAGGCCTTTGTGAAAAGTCCCTCCCCAGCCTTCTTGTAGGCTCCCTTCAGATATTGGAAGGCCACAATAAGGTCTCCCTGGAAGCCTTCTCTTCTCCAGGCTGAACAAGCCCAATTCTCTCAGCCTGTCAAGAGTTAGTGAATACATAGAAACTTCTGTGAGCTATGTGTCCTGACAGATTTTTACTTTTTTTTGTTCCTTCAGTAGCTAGAATTCCTGTTTTTATGCTTGAAGGCTGGTGTACAAATAGAGTGATACACTACAGACAGAAGCAACTCATGTACATTGGGATTGGTCTTTTTCTCTTCTGTATATAGCCCCTCATAGGCACATACACACATTTGGATTCACTATTAATGGACAATTTCCTAGTAAAAATCAATGACATTTTGTGTTAGCATTGTTGGGAGAAGAACTGATTGGCCCTTAAAACATTGGTTTCACATTATGCAAAAGAACCTAACTGCAGAGAGCTAAATTTGCAACATAAAAGTACTCATTCTGCTGGGGAAGCACTATCAAGGCTTTTGCCTAGTCTTTCAGAACAGTATATGCCATAGCAGTTCTTTATCAAACATCTCTGTTTTATGCTGTTCAACAGGTGTAATTCACACCAGTATAGCCAGTCATGATTCAGTACTGAATACCTGCAAGATTTTAATGCTGCACTCTGATTTAAAGTTGATAACATCTCTTTAGCACTAGGAAAATTATGGTTTATGTCAGGAGACTTTTCTAGTTTCAACCATGAAAGAAATAACTTAAAGTTATTCAGAAAATACAGTATAAGGGAGTGTAGGAAAGTGGATGGGGGCGGGGAATAAGAAAAACCCTGTCTCTCCCCCAAATTAGGCTTACACCTCGACATGAGTTGCAGCAGCCTTCAGTGAGATACGGTTGTTGATTACAGGAGTGGAAAGTGGTTGCCGTGGATGTGACCTGCTCTGGCTAACAGAACATGCAAAACCTGCCCTGAAACAGCGAGTAGGGTGCTATGAAGGTAGCACAGCTACTCCCCATTATCAGGGGTGAAGTAACCAACAATTGTTCTGATCCAGCCAAGCATGTTTTTGGTGAAGGCAACCATATAGCCACTATCAAGAAAGATGGATTACAACCGGTGCATCAGCAATGATGGAGAAATGGCGCACAACCAGAGCATTAGCAACAATGGCGAAAATATATGCTTTTAGATTTTCAATCCAATCATAACATGACAAATGTATGACTAGAGTCACTCAAGCTTCACCTATAAGTAAAGAAACACTATAAAAAGTGAGCAATTAAGGGGGAAAATGGGGAGAAGATTTCCACTGAAACTTCTGGGATCGTTTGACAGGCTGAACCTATCTTCCCCCCACATAGGGACACCGATTTGGGTGAGAACTCCGGGTTATGCACACTTAAGTATTATTAGGCTAGCTACTAATGATTATTATTTTATGTAACTTATTCACGCAGTCAGTCACTATCACCAGTATCCTTGAATCTGCATATTGTCACAAGTGTATACAATAAAGTGCATTAGCTATAGATATAAAAGTTCCCTGAAACTTTGAGACATAAGGCATCTTCTCTAAATGTCACTGCTTGTAAGACAGTCACCCTCCGATCTAGCGAGCTGTCAATAGGGATCTGTTCTTCCAGTGATGCTGTTAGTTCGCCTGCCAGGCTGGGCAGATTGTAAAGGGTCCCAGGAGATCCCTCTCCTCCTTAACCGGTGTGGCAGGTGGGTAAGGCTCAAGGGTCCTCTCTCTCTCTCTCCCCTTTTCCTGAGAAAATTAATTCATATTCACAGGCTGGACAGGACTGAAAAGGGTCCCAGATGATCCCCCTTTCTGTCTTTATGTTTTGGCCTTTTTCATGACAGGGAGGAGCTTAGACAGCTAATATAATGTACTTTGTACTTTATATAGCTAGTGTAATCTGTAGTTTTGTGTTCTTTCTTGTGAGTATTGAAGTTATTTTAAATAAAATAGATAAAACAATTCCTCATTGCCACTGTAAACTTAACACTTTTATTGTTGAAGTCCATCCTTTTAATCTTCTCTTATAGAAGCAAACAGTACATCATTTTGAACCACTTAAATGTGCTTTAGCAATAGCTTTGTTGGAGCAGTGACTGCTGCTATGAATGGCTTTTCCAGAACTTTGTGGGATACAAACAAAAGCCTGACAAGATCTATTTGCTTGCAATATTATGAAGACATTTTTCCCTGTGCTGCATGTGCAAGTGGCCTCTCTTTGCTCCAGGAAACAACTGAAGGTTTAGGAAGTTACCAGAGCACAGGTGTCTGGAGAACTGTAGCCACTCCATAGGAATCACTGGATGCAGGGCTGTTGGTAGAAACCAGGCAGGATGAATCTGAGCTTTAATCTTCCCAATCCCATATTCTTTCCACATTTCAGGCACGGCTTCTCTGTACAGAACCCTTCCAAGAGCTGTGCTTGAGCCTGTAGCTGCCTGACTAGTGTTTGCTGAAGTCTCCTCGAGCACTCGTCACTTCTACCTTTTATTGCTTCTCTAAGCTCACATAATTTTGCTTTTCCCTCTTCTAGAACGTTTTTGGTTTTTTTTTTCCCCCCATATTTGACTGACTTTGGCCTCCTATACCCTTTGAATCGTGAAAAAATACATGGGCTAAAACTTTTCTTTCCCCTTGCTGTGACTATCCCATTGTTCCTTTGCCTTTTTGTCTCTTCTGTATTTGCTGAAGTTTCATCTTCAAGAATCTGCATTACTCTGCCCACCTCATACCTTACTGTCATTCTGTGCACTCACTGTACTACTCATCTTCTCAGTAACCTCCCCTCTTCACCTTTTGTGCCATTATTCTGTGCCTTCTTTCAGGCCAAGCTTCATGCATGAAGCAGAGTCCAGTGCTGGTTCCTCAAAACCCTCTCTTCATCAAATCCACTTCTTTCCCAATTCTTTTAACCGATTTCCAGCAACCTTCCAAACCTCCTCTCACCAAGCTATTGCTCCTTGCATAACCATCCTTCATTTAAGATAATAAATTCTCCCCTCTCCAGTATATAAATAGCGACCACTTGTAAATGCCACAGAGCCTTATGAATTTATTAACATAATAACCAAAGGGCTCTAATTTTAAGGGGGACTGGGGCTGCCTACATCTGACAAAAGAAAGAACAAACTTTGAACATAAACAGAGGAAGCATAGAACAAGTTAATACAGAGCAAAATTTAGGAAAAGATGGAAGCTGAAAACCATTCCAAATAAAAGGAAAACCAGAAATTAATCTCACATCTAGCTTCAATAATAATTCTTGGTTTAGAGGCAAACTGTAAACCAACTGTAAACTCTGAATAAGCCCTGTAACAGCATGATTCATTAAGCACTAGGATGACAACAGTCTCCTTCTCTTTAGCATGGCCCAAGATTGTGTATTTTTCCGTCTCCCACTGCTCTGGAAGTCTTCAACAGAGCTTTGCTAAATTTAATCTATACTTGTTGACCAATAAAGCCACAATAGCAAAACTTCCCTATGGAGGAAGCTTGTAATGGAAGAAAGTAACTTTGAAATTGGATGCGTGACCAAAAATGAAGCATGTTTCCTTAGCATAATTACATACACACCAAAGTTGTTGCCAGTACAGAAAACACAGCCTAAAGCTGTCGTGCTCTCAAGGTTTTGTAGTGGAAACTGAGCCAAGGGTGAGAAAAATGGAGCAGCTAACCACTTCTGTGTGCTGCTGCAGACGACAATGGCAGCGGGGAGATGACATGGTGACATCTCCATAAGAAAGTTACTTCAGTTGCCTAAATAAGTACTATTTCAGCACATTTAATGTATTTTCACAACATCTTATACTGTGTAAAATGTAATCATGTAACAACATCAGTAGGGCTACATAAACACCGCCTTCTGCACGCTAGCCAAAACCTGCGCCTCAGACCAAACCCACCTTACACCAGATGTGGGTTTTAGACGAGCATCTAGGCTACCTGTGCCAGAGAAGAAATTAACCCCATGCTACTTTTAAGTTTAATCTCACCTACCTGCATTGACAAGATGGTGTGCATATAAGCCGCGACCTTCCAAAGAGTTCCCCATATAGCCTATAGCAGCATCAGCTGGCCAGCATCAGGGAAAGAAGCTGGGTAAGCTCCCTCCTACAGGGACCTCATGCAAAATGGTGTGAAGAACTGCAGAAGCTGCAGACATCTGAGTTATATTTTTATTTCTTCACTTAGATTATTTCCTCATTTGTGAACAATATGAAAAGCCTGAGAATTTTCCTGTCAGGATGGTGGCACGAAGACTAGTTAGCGTTTACACATAGCCTTGAAAGGGACAGTACCTGCTGTGAAGAGGACGCAGAGCTCTATGTTTCACGTGATCAGCTCTGGGAGAAACGCCAAAGCCAACACTCATGAGACTTTTAGCAGCTGCAGAACATTTTGCACTATCTCTTCACAACAGTATATAGCTCAGATCAATATTAATATTATCTGAAATGATCTACTTTATCCGATTAGGTTTTCATTTAATTTAAAAAATCCAATGGTTCTTTAAATATATTTAGCATTCAAAAATGGTACAAAGTTTGCTGTGCACCAGTTAATCCTACCCTCGTTCCAGTGAGTGCAGCTGGATTCTCCTTCTTTACTTCATTTTAACTTATCACTCACTCTGCTTATAATCTGGTTCTCCAAGAATTTTAGTTTTCTGAGGCAGGTTGCAAGTAAGAGAGAAGTAGTAGAAACACTCACAAATGATACTGGAAAAACCTTAGGATTATTTCAATTTTTTTTAGTCTCAGCATTGAGATGCCAAAATGGGATGGATGTGTAAGTACGCTTTAGATGTCTCTAAAGTGAATTAGTAAATTTTGCAATGAAATCTGAGATTAGTAGCTGGATGAATGGTTTATGGCACTCAGCGGGTTGCCATATGCTGCAGGACACATCTTTTGAAGGAGATTTTAATCAACTCAAAAGACAATATGGCAACTGGCAGCCTTTTTCTTTATTGAAGCAAAGTCACAGCATTTTCATCACTATTCCCCTCTTGTGATGGGAAGAGTTAAACAAAGGCCCCTGAAATTTACATTACTAACAAGTAAAGGATTGAAGAAAGAGATTACAAGCATATTTCTCTAAAATAAATAATCTACAAAGAGTGCTTTTTCTTCTTAAAAGCAATCTAAAAATGTATAAATTCTACGGTAGGGAGATCAGAAGATATTTAAACAACTTTCAATATTTACAAACAATACAAAAACTGAGCACGCCATCAAATGATGCAAAATTTTTCTTAAAAATTAAAAGCTTCATTCCTACTAAGAACCAAAAACTCCAGCCAATATTTCAGTTTTAATGAATGGTTTTCTTTATAAATGGAAAACCGTTAAATGTTTTTATTATCTGTCAAATACACGATAAAAACGAACCTCACTAAATTATTAAGGTTAAAAAAGAAGAGAAATACTGCAGGCAAATCAAGAAGGAAAGTAACTGTAACTTATTCTTTGGTAACCAAAAGTTAGCACATATCTGTATTTCAAGTGATGAAAAGTAATAATCTTCCCATTGTGACAAATGGAAGACGAACTTCTGGCAAAACACAACTCCCAAGGTTCAATTTTAACAGACAGGCTCCACCTCCAGTTCCGTAGTGCAAGTTCTCAAAGTCAAATTTTGCTTTCTAATTCAGAAACATAACCCTTCCAAACTCTGCTTAATTCCCCTCCCACTTTTCTGTCGCCTGCTTGCATCCCCCGCACACATCCAGTTGTTCCAGTTCTCTAAGGGAATACTCTAGTCAAGGAAGCAATTTGCTTGGAAATGAGTGTTTCACCAAGCGTACGTGTGAGGCTGCACAGCAGCTAGTAGTGTGCTATAAAAGTCAGCTCCCTTTTCCACGTTAACTACGAATTTCATTTTCCCTCAGGAAAAAAAAAAAAAAAAGTACCCTGGACCAATTCATAACCTGGTGACCTAATTGCTTTAGCAGGACACGCTTCATCAGACACCGGGGCATACCCCAGCAATAAGCCATGTAACCCCACCACCAACCCTTCTACCTTCCCAGAGGTGAATGTGCCTCATCGTGTCTCTCTCTGCTCAACGAATGCACCACGCTGCACCACTACAATGCTTTTGAAGCAAATGTCCAGCTTGTACCACAGGAGCCTTCCCATTTCTCTTTTTCAGGCTTATTCCTAATTTTTGCTTGCACAATTGCAGTCTCAAGAAAAAGAAAAACTTCACACCCCTACAGGCTCTGAGAAAACTCCCCCCTCCCCCCCTAAGAGGACTTCTAAGGCCTTACACAAAAAATTCAATTGTTAACTTTCTTTAAGCCCCAGACCACTCATTCAAAGCAAGTCCTCCCCACCCCAACCATGCAGAACTATTGTTGCTTTAAGCATTTAAACACACACATGCAGTTCATGGAATAAATGCTCAGCAAAGTAAACTTGTCCTGGTCTGGGCTTTCTTCTGGAATCCAGTCCTCTGTCATTTTCTAGACTAATATCCAATGCCTTTTGTCATTGCCTTTTAACTTTCTTCAGCTGAAGGGCTTAGATACTTCATTGAAGCACCTGGTTGAGTCATTAAGTCTAGATGGGTTGGATCCAAGGTCTCCTTGCAGCCTGCCTCCTCAGCATATGGAAAGTCACTCATGTCCATTTCATCACTGTTAAACATACCAAGCTGCCTCTCCTGCTGCTCTTCCGAAGTCCTTCGGACCCTGCTCTCTGACTGTTCCACCACTTCCCCATCTCCTTCACTAATGACAGTCATGGGGCTGCTCTGGATGCGGTTGCGGACATTGTACTTGCTGCTGGCAGCAGAGGGGGGTGTTCGTGACCGGCCATATCTAGTGCCAGAGAAGGACATGCTCCTTGGCATCAGGCCCTCACTCTTGGCCCACTCTTCTTGGGCCCGTTTGCTCTTGCTGGGTGAACAGCTGGCAGGGCTGTCGGAAAGGTCAGGGGAGGCATCTGTCTTTGTGCGGTGGAACCGTGGGTCCGTGTTCTTCAACATCTCTGCTGCGGACATGCGGGAACTGGTGTCACAGCGGCTCCCTTTCTTCAGCAGCAGGGCTTTGAAGTTGTCATTGCTGGTGCTGCTCTTGCGAACACTTCTCTGAATTGATCCAGCTTGTTTGAGGGTAGCTAAGGTTGGGGAAGCACCGGTGGGAGTTACGGGGGGTGATGGAGAATGGTTGCGGGTACGGTCGTCTTCAGAATCTTTACGGCCAAGGACTTTCCTTTTGGATCTGAATTGGAAAAAGAACAACAAAAAAGGACTAAGCAAAAAAATTATACTTTTTACCTCACCTAATTAAACTCAGCTTAGAGGGATGACAATGAATTAAGCTAAAGCAGAGAGAGGGATAAGGGAGAAGTAATCTAAATCTAAAGCATGAATAAGAACACCACCAAAACTGTAAAGGCATTAATACAGGTACTGGAGGTATAAGATAAATTTATTGTTCTTTTTCTGCAAACCTGGAACAATGGAACTACTAAAACTGGCAATACTGATGTCCAAAACACTTCAGCGAATTTAGTGAAACAGCTTTTCTGGAGTCAGTATTCCACTGCTAAGTTTAATGTGTTATAAAGATTATACTCAATGCCATTTGTCTGTTAGTTTGATTTGATTAAAAATATGCCATATAGGGTATGTTGGTGTTCTTTGTTTTGTTTCACTATTTCATTTGATGCTCTCTGGAGAATTAGAAGTGTAGTTTAGTGCACTTGCCTTTAGAATACTGCAATGCACTGTTGCTGAAGTTAAGATGGAGTAAAGGGAGCCACATGTAACCATTCTGGACTAAATTATTAAAAAAAAAAAAAAGCCCTCCCCAGCCGAAACCTTAAACAAACGGTGAAAACTGAGTTTTCCGGCTTCTATTAAGGTGCACAGAAAAAATTTACAGTTCTGTTGGTGCTCTGTCATTGCAACTCTGACTAAATGGAGAGACCAACTTCCTGACATGAAAGATCCTTCCAAATGAAAGGGCAGAGTGTTTTTTAATTGAAATGTAAAGTGCAGGGATAAAAAAAAAAACAAAATTAAGAAATACTCATGAAACTGGGAATCAAGTGGAAACTAGACTTCTATTGCCTCATTTTCACATTATTAGAAATCTTAAAGAAATGTATTACATGCCTGGTATATGCAACAAAGCTGCTTTGCTTCGTTGCAGGCTAAGCAAGAATTAATTAAAAAAGATTGTATAAAGGCTAATTTTATATGTGCCAAAGTTTAACACAAGTCAGCAGACTTGTTACAAATACAAAGTTATCATGCTATAATTCCATACTTATTTTTATCAAGCATGTGCTCAATACAGATGGTTCCTCTTGCAAAACAGGTTTCTACTTAACGTGATACTGCACTGTAGTTTCTTAAAGGCCTTGAGATTTTGCCAAGGCAACCTCAAATGTCTTCATGCATTGTAGCCTACTGATAATAAAAAAACCCTAGGAAACAAAGTAGCAGGAACCATCATCTGAGTAGGTGGCTGCAACAGACATGGCTATAAACTCTGCCAAGACTTTGGAGTGATCCTGTCTCTCTTTAGGTGGTGAAGTTTATGCACTGATCACTTAGGATGCCCCTCACAGGCAGCTCTAACAGCTGTGCCTTTCAGCTGCTGCTGCCTCCACCTGCCTTTCTGCAAGAAGAATGTAATACTGACATCCGTTCAGCCCGTTGGTGAATGGCCACCAGAAGATAGCAGAGGGATAAAATGATGACTTCGGTAGTGGCAAACCTAGGAACCGTGTCTAGATTTAACTGTGTGTCAGTACGGTAGGCAGCAAGTGAATTTGGTGCTTGAATGCTTTGTGAGCCTGTATCTGAAATATGGGTGTGCATTAATTGCAGGGACAAGATTTCCCTTCATTATGGCTTTGGCTGCCTATGGTTATCTTTAAACACTGCAATGCTAGGGTCATATGGCTGCCAGAACCCAAGCGAAATTTCAAGTAAACAGAAAGCAAAATTCAATTACAAAGATCTGCAGGGAAAGACTAAAGTTATCCTGGTCTGAAGTAATTCAGTAAGACTGTGAACGCAGTGCAGAGCCATCAGTTCACTGTCAGCATCTAACAGCTTTTCTTGGTATGTATGAACTATGGCAGAAACTTAAAATTAACAACCAAATTTGGTTTTGGTGGCTTTTCAGATAGAAACAGGATATATATAATCAAACAAAACTGTGACTTCAACTTAAGATTGTTCTTCCTGTCCTTAACACACATACCACTAAATATCGTCTTACTCCAAAGCACGTATTCAAGAGTGCCAGTCACTGAAATAATACCTTTTAGAAATAGCAGGGGGGAAAATTGAAACATTTTTTACTAATTAAAAACCAAGGAAGATAGTGGTTCAAGTCTAAAGCCAACAAAAGCAAGGTCTTAATAACAAATGTGTCAAGCAATTCTGACTATGTTACATCCAGTTCCATTGTCCATTTCCCCATAAACTCATGAATTACATATATGTGCATACACACAGAGATCCACTCTCTACCTGCATACATAACGGAGAAAGGCTACTGGCCAGAATATTTCTATTCTAAAAGCAGATTTGTTACAGTTCTAGAGAGCACCATGCAACATGAATGCAACAGACCATTTTTAGAACAGCTGCTGCAGGCCAAGTCCTAAGGGGTAACTGTAAGTTACAAAAAGTCAGTATCATATACACGTAATTTTTGTCACATCTGAAACAGAATTGTTTCAAAAATGAAAAAGTAGCCTTTGCATCCCAAGTGCTGCAGGCTCCAGGCTCCCAGCCACGATCTCACAACGGGCTTTTTCCATCCCTCAGTAGTCCTGATGCAGAACTCACGCACGGGGGCACAAACTGACTGCACACCTAGATAAACCTACGTGGGTGCTGCCAAGCACTTTCTGTGACCAGTTAGAAGAGCTGACTCCTCTACATTTTGAAGTAAAAGACAAAGCCAGAAGATGGCACTACCACTACATTGATTCTAGTCTAAAAGAGCTCAGTAGTTCAGAGAGCGGTAATGGTCTTCTGTGTGTACTGTTTAAATGGTGCACATGTTTCAATTTGTGGTTTTAAGGTTTTTTTTTCCCTTTCTTTTTTTTGACAACCTAACGTGAACAGCACAAAAATCTAGTTGCCTATTCAGGACGATTTTGCTTTTAAGGGAAATGAATAATGTCATTAATAACAGAGCCGATATTGCACGTTTCATTCATGAACCAGTTTGACACAAAACACCCGACCTCAGGCTGGATTATGGCAAACTATAATCCAGCGTTTGCCATATGTTTTGCCATATGACTGACATGTTGTGTTACTTGCCAGTTTCAGCCACGCTTGCCATGAAGCATTAGCGTTGAGCCTCTGTCCCAAACTGCACCATATAAGCAGCGAAGAGAGTAAAAAGAGATGGAGAAGAACAAGAATGAAAACAAAAAGATACACAGAAAAAGCAACAGTAGAGTTAATATGGCAGATTGAGAACAGTACAATAAATACTAGACGTAACTTCATATTTTAAGGGGCAGGATATTTATAATATAATCTACATTGATTTAATCTAATAGCTTTTAGTTAAGAATGGATTCAATACATTTGTAGAACAGTAGAACACAAGTTCTCTTCCTTATCTTTTTCACATATAGCCTTAGTAGAAGTTGATAAAATGACTGTTGTAATTGGGTGTCTTAGTAAAACAATGTTAATTAATTTTTGAGAGAACTACCAGACCAGACAGCATGGGAAGGGCAATTTCTGCAGTACCTGTGAATGGCTGCAAAAAGATCCTCAGTAGTCCTTGGTCTCGCTGGTGTTGCCACTCCATCCGTCTCTTCCCCATAACTATTGCTCGGTAGGAATGAACTACTTGCTGTATCCGATTCAAATACCTCCACTATGCAGACAGAATAAACAATACTGTCAGTTCATCGTGGGAACCCAACAGGATATAATCCCCAAACCAGCCCTTGCTGCCTCTAAGGCAAAGGTTCTAAGAGACTGAGTCAGAGCACCGTTGTCATTACTGTGATTTCAGAATAACGCCTGCTTAGGAAACTGCAGTGCGCGAGATGCCTATGCTTGCTCACACATGCAGGCAGAGAAGAAAATTTGCATGGTTCCCACTAAAAGGCAAAATCAAAATTAACAAAGCTAACCATGTTTTCATAGCATGTTTTAATTCCAGCACTGTTAAATAAAGCATTTCTATGTCTGCAATGGTGAGAAGTCAGAAAGGAATTAGAAGAAATCTCATAAAGTATTAATCAGATCCCTGCAACTTTCTTTAGGCTCTTGGTTACAGCTATCGCAAGAGGTTTTTTTCTCTACAGAAGCACATCTGAATGCTAGGACTGCTGTTCTCATTCCCCAGCCTCTTAAAACAGCTACTGCTGCATCTGAAGAAGAGTCAGTGAAAAGAGACTCACCACTTTCGTGCTCTTGAGAGAGGTGTCCGTCAGTATTACTGCTGCTGTCTTGGCTGCTGCCCGAACTGCTTCCTTCATCAAAAGCGGACTGCTCCTCCTGCCTGGCTTCTTCTTGAACTGGTGATGCAGCAGGCTGTACCACAAAGGCATTAGCTCCCACTGTCTCAGAGAAGGTGAATCCGGCAGCTCCTCCCTCAGGAACCAGGCTGCCAGAGTCCATCTCGCTAGAACTGAGTCCATCTGTAAGACAATTTCTCGCCTGCTCGCAGTGTGCAAGCACAGCGTCTCTCTTAGTTGGGCTTGATGTGCTTCTGACAGTATCACTCACTTCAGCTATTTTCTCCACTGTAAGATCTAACTGTGGAGGTGGTACAACTAGGAACAGTTTGGGTTTCTTTGAAATAGGAGGTGGTTTCTTGCTTGGCAATACAACCTGAGCCTTGTCAGGAGATGCTGGTGACGCCTGAAGCGGCGAGCCAGAATGGAGGTCTTCACTCTGCACTGAAGAGTCAGGTGTGTCTTCAGTAGCTGTCCCCAGTACATCAGCTTTGAAAGACTTGTTTAGACCTACTGCACTCGCAGGCTTTTGATCGCTGTCAAGTGCAAGTATGGTACTGGAGAGAGTGAGAGGAGAATCCCGAGCCAGTGTTTGAACTGAGTTTTTAAATGAAGTGCCTTGAGTTTTCACTTCCTCTTCACCTAAGCTGCTACTGAGTCTTAGTGAGAGAGATGGCTTTAGGGAAGTCTGTGAAGATGAATTTACAGTACCCTTTTCCTGAGAGGTGGTTTCAGAAGCAGATTCAGGTGATGATTCACGTTCTGTCGCTTTTTTCACAGACCTCAGCTGCACCATTTGCAATGCTTTGGTAGTTACTAAGGGCATCACAGGTCTTGATGCATCTTGCTTGTTGAGTGGCTGTTTCACTGGACTATAGCAAGAATCTTCCTGGTTACGTTTCTTAAAAGAATACTGTGGGTATATTGTTGCACCTTTTGTTAGTTTGGGATCAAGAGGTGGTGCTGGCGGCGGGACAGCTAAGGGGAAAGCAGAGGGAGGAGGAACAGGGGAAGAGAACGAACTGATGGAGGCTTCTTGCGGAAACCATGGGACAGTCTGGGCAAAGGAAGAAGTCACATCAGCTTCTGGTGGAGGAGGGGGGAAAGTGGGAGAGGCTGGCAATGGTGACAGATCCATGACTTCTGTTGGAGGAGGAGGGGGAGGGGGAGGGGAAAGTTCAGGGCAATGTGGAGGAGGTGTTGGAAGAGGAAGTGGTGGAGGAGGTGCACCAGGATCCACAGGAGAGCTCAGGGTGGGGTCCAATTTCTTCACACTCACACTCCCTTCGGTAGACGTATTTGAAGAAAGAGAAGTGGAGGATGAAGACATGGAGACTGAAGACAGAAGAGAGGATTTCCTTTCAGGCACTTTAGGCTTCAGCTTGGATTTCCCATTTCCTGATGATGCAGATTTTAAAAATACAGGCACTGGAGTAAGCGCAGTGGGTGTATTGGACTGGCTGGAGTACCCACTCGATGGCGATGTGACTCGGTGGGATTTCTCCGGAGAAGAGCTCTTTGGTTTGGCCAGTCCACTTGGCACTTGTGGCACAGAAGCCCTTGAGCCATCACTGAAGTGGCTGATGCTGTAATCGCTGAGAGCAGATGATGTACTGGCAGAATGGGTCACTGGGGATTTTACCTGGTCGTCTGCCACTGTGGCATAGTCGCTGTAGTAACCCCACTGGTCAGCATACTCCGACTTGATGCTGCTTGTTTCACTCTGAGAGGGAGTGACTGTGCAGATGGAGTACAGGTTTGGAGCGGTGGTGGACATCATGCTGCTGCTTGCACTGACCGAGCTTTGGCTGCGGGAGCGCAACACCCAGGGATCTTCATAATCACTGCAGGGGCTCTGGGAAGGGGAGCTGCCATTTTTGCACTTAAGATTCAACTGCAGAGAATGCTGGAGGGTGGCAATGAGGGTTTCATCAAGTACCTGTCCATTGGACTGGGCTTTCTTCTTGGGCATCCTTCTGAGCGAGTCTGTTCTGGATGGTGGCAAAGGTGGCTTCTTTGCCTTTTTCAGAGAGATGTTTCTTGCAAGGGATTTATCACCTTGGCCTGACTGGTCATCCTGATGTTTCTTCTCCTTCCCTTCAAAGACATTTATCACACTGTCTTTGGGGTTTCCAAAACCATTAGTACTATTGCAAGGCACGTCTGACTTCAGTCCAGAGTCCATAGGCATGGAACTGTAATAACCATCATGGTCCACAGAATAGAGAGAAGTAGAATCGTCCCTGACCGAAGTCCTCTCCAGGCTGCTGCCGCTCAAGTTGCTACCAGGAGTGGCACAGCCTGGTGTGGTGCAAACCACCTTGTGTGAAGGAGCCTCACTGTTTTCTGCAGACTTGTACAGCCAGTGCTCTGTGCTGTTCACTGCTGCTTGTGCTTGCTCCCCTGAATAGCTAGATTCACTCCTACCATCACTGTCCTGGGAAGGGTTTGGTAAAGCAAGATTGTTTCTACAGCTGTAGCTCATGCTCTGAGACCCAGCCTCTGCATTTCCAGGAGTGCTAAGAGAGAGAGCAGAGTCACCATGAGAAAGCATTGTGACAGTATGAGATGGGATGGTATCTGAAGTCTGTGAGTGACGTGTGGAGCTACTCTCACTCCAGTTACCACTTGAAGAATGGTGATCTTCTTTCCCACTTACCGCACTGCTGGCAACAGGATTGTCTCTCGGCTTTGGGTAGGCAGTGGAGCTGGTAATTTTACTATCCAACGATCCAACACTCTGGGCAGTGTGAATAACAATAACTTCAGAGGAGGATGACAGTGTTGCGTTGGGTATGATGCTTGTTGAGTAAGTGGCATGAGGAGAGACCACACATGCTGGGCTTGAGGACTTCTCACTATCATAGATTCTCACCTCTTGAGACTTTGGCCTCAACAGGGTTCCTGTTGTGGGATTATTCCTCAGATGCACAACACTATCATCAACTTGCAATTTACTTAGCTGGTGGGGTAAAGTGCCAGCGATGTCTTCCGTCTGCCTAGAGATGCTCTGTGTCTGCTCTAGGGACTGCAGAGACACTCTTGCACCAGCTCGAGGCAAGCTGTGAAAGCCTATGTCGCTATTTTGACGAGAAGCAAATATAACTGCAGCAGAATCACTCATCACTGACATGTTTCCAGATGAGCTGGAAAACTGAGACATCTGGGCTGCAATACCTTGTCCTTTCTGTGCTCGTATTCTTCTCATGGAAGGGGGCACAACTTTAACTTCCTCCGTCTGGCAGCTGGTGTCCTTGGTTTCAGAGCGCTGCATAGCAGAGCGATAGCTGTCCAGTCTCCCTAGCGTGGAAGAGTGCTCTGGGACATACATCGAATGCCCTCGGAAATCACTTTGGCCAGTGCCAACTGCTGGAGTCAAAAGAAGATAATTATTTCTTGAAGCACAAATTCACATTTATCTTCTTACTTATTTAAAAACAAAAAACCCCAGCACACTGCTTGATCCCCATACTCTTGCAGGTTATGCCTCCTGAAAAAGAATCTGCAACAATGGATTTTGCACAGGCATTGTGTGTTTTCTGCATTTCTTTTCCCTTTATCCTTATTACCAGGACCCCTCTGCTTACAGAATAGTCTGCATTCCTGCTGCACATTCGACACATGAAATCCTCTGTTTATGACATGGTAATAATTTCCATAGTAATCAGTTATGTCAGAAACCACTAGCACTGTTTGACTTCCAGTAGGCAAAGCAGCAGGAACAGACAAAAGCCTGAAAAATGTGAAGTGTGCTTCCATGCTAATGCCTCATGCAATAAAGAAAAGGGGAAGGAAATCTGGAGACTAATGTGAATAATCAGATCTGCTTTTTAAAAGCATTACACTTCAGAATAGGATTTTAAGGAGACATGCAAAGCTCTCCAAGTCCTGCAGTTTATCTGAAAGGAGGCTAACACATTGAAACATGCATTGTTTTACCACAAATAATACATATGCTAAAACAGCATTTATACAAAGACATTATCCAACACTGCAAAGAAAATAAACAACATTTCTCCATAGAACTACTTTCTATTTATCATAAAGGAAAAACTCTAAAAAGCGGGGAAGAGAAACAGCTAGCAGTGATGGTCATCTCAACCTCAGCACTGTCAGGAAATAAAAAGATAACTGTACTTTTTTTAAAAGAAGGAATACTCATATACTGGCATTAAAAAAACCTTCAAGGACAACGAAAAAAACAGTTTTAATTCAAAATATAGTTATCACTGGGTCAGCACCCAGTGGTAGGACTCTAGGGTTCTTTTAAACTTACATTTTTATTGGTAGCTGCCTTTTAAAATCACAAACCAGAGCACTGCTTTAAAATTAGTCTGTGTAAGGCTGTTGCTTTTCAGTTCAGCCGCATTACTGTATAAATAGCAGACACAAGAGGCAGGCGTGCTTTTGGAGATGCTTGTAAGGATGCTGCATATGTTACTGTGGGGGAAAATTGGTTATTTCAAGTCTCCGCCTTAGCTAGTCTCAGGAGTGATGAAGTAGCACGCCTGACAGGACTGCTCTCCTTTCATATTTACTACATGGAACTGGATCGGGAGGATAGGTATTCTCATCATAGAGCTTTAAACACCATTTAAAAGACATTTAATTATTCTTGACAGGCAAAAGAGGCATTTAGGACAAGGAAAAGAAGGCTCTGAAAAGGCTACAGTGAAAGCAGCACACACAAAAAGATTGTTTACTCCTTTTCCCCAGGCACATAAGTAGTCTTTTAGCAGCTTGAATCCTATTTAGTTTGCTTTGTGTAGATTCTCTTGCTCTCATGAAAATGTAGCCTCTTTCTGCTTTTGATAGTGGTTTGCAGCAAAGCTAGATACTTGGATGCTGGCAAACGTCTTGGATAATCTAATACGAGATACTGTCAGAACAGATGGACTATTGCAGCCAACCAAGAGGCGTATTTGCATATTCTGTACACAGCTATTAAGAGCTGTACAGTAAGAAAAATAATTTAGTTTTGCTTTCCATGTGTATTTTTTCTATAGAACCAGTGTCCCATTTTGGTTAAGAGAGAGAAAAACATACAAGTAGACATTATGAATGTTTCTGGAACCATGACATCACCAATGACAAGTGTTAGCCAATTAAAAATATTCAGTCATAAAAATCTGTGCACTCAGTTACACAAATAATGAAAGAGATGGGGTATTTTTATTCTTTCTACCACTGTAAAATACACACACATGCACACACACGAGACAGAAGGATGGGCCTGGTGGAGAATGAAGCTGTCAGCACTACTGCAAGTATTTAACACTGTCACATACTGACCTGTGGCTGAGAGCACCTCATTTCAGTATGCAGTGTGTTTGTATTCACAAAGGAAGCTAAATGCACTCTATTTCAGAAGCAGCGTAACACAGATCGATGGTTTATGCTTATTTAAAACATTACTGCTAGGGAATGTAAATGGCAAAGCAGAACAATCCTGGACTGGCTAACCTCCCCTTTCCTCCTTCCCAAACCAGGAGTGTTCTAAAGCATTACTGACACTTGCTGTTTATGGCAAACACACAGTGATGGCTGAAATACAAAATTAAACCATAGCGCTACATCTGCACCAGTAAATAAAATAGGCCAAGGACAGCTGTACCAAAATCCCTGGGGAGCAGCTCCTGCCCCATCCCCTGGCACCCACACCCAGACAGAGCCTGGGGGACCACTGGTTGGGCCAGGCCAGAACAGTGCTGGAGAAGCATGCTAACAAGAGAGCTACATCCTTCAACCGTTACATGAGACATGGTCAGGGAAGGGACAAGAACACAACATGGAGGTGTTAAATATTTTTGGCAGAAATGCAGCATCATCTGAAATTACTTCAGCTTTGGCTTTACATGTACGCACAATCTCATGCAAAGCTGTGTTTTCAAAAATCCTTAAAATCAAACCACCTTTTGTTGGTGTGGCAGCTAGAAGATGAACACTCCAGTTCTAAGGGACAGCTCAAACCTTTAATTGACTATCACATTGAAAATGCAGAATCTGCCAAAAAACCTCTACTTAAATAAATAGAAGTCAGAAGTTACAAGATTTCTGCAACACCAAAAATCTGGAACTGAATCAGAGCTTTTAACAAATACCCTCCACCTGTCCATCTAGTAGCAGGGGCAATGTCTGAGCAGACAGCAGTAAAACTTATTGCAGAACTGGCATTAGGTTACAGATACTGAATGTTATGAAGTCAGAAGTGGCTGCAATTTGGTGGGATGATAAATGTGGCTGAAAGTAATTAACAGTTGTCCGGTCTGCATTTTATATTATCCTGTGTCCAGCAGCT
>JAVSBS010020536.1:0-20668 GCA_033124195.1 Coracias cyanogaster | reverse complement strand
AAGTGAGTCCACCGCACCACACAGCTTACTGTCATCAGCAGACTTGCTGAAGGTACACTCAATGCCGCTATCTGTCACTGACAAAGATGTTAAACAGCCCTGGACCCAGGACAGACCCCTGAGGAACTGCAGTTGTCACTGTTCTCCACCTGGACTTCAAGCCGTTGATCACAACCCTCTGAGTGCAACCTTCCAGCCATTCCTTACCCACCGAGTGGTCCATCCATCAAGTCCCTGTCTCTCCATCTTAGAGACAAGGATGTAATGTGGGACAGCTTCAAATGCCTTGCACAAGTCTAGGTAGATGACATCAGTTGCTCTTCCCATATCAACCAGAGCTGGAACTCTGTCATAGAAGGCCACCAAATTAGTCAGGCATGATCTGCCCTTAGTGAAGCCGTGTTGGCTATCACCAATCACCTCATTATTTTTTATGTGCCTTAGTATAGATGCCAGGAGGGTCTGCTCCATGATTTTACCTGGCACAGAGGTGAGGCTGCCTGGTCTGTAGTTCTCTGGCTTTGCTTTGCTTCCCTTTTAAAAAATGGGGGTTTTGTTTCTCCTTTTCCAATCTGTGGGAACTTCTCCAGACTTCCACGACTTCTCAAATATGACTAGTGGCCTAGCGACTTCAGCCGCCAGTTCCTTCAGGACCCGTGGATGTATCTCATCAGGTCCCATGGACTTGTGCACCTTCAAGTTCTCTAGGTTTTCCCGGACCTGATCTGCTCCCATCCTGGGTGGTTCTTCACATTTCAGACCCAGCCAGTGCCCTCTGTGACATGGGTGGTGTGGCTCAAGTGGTTAATAGCGGAGACTGAAGAAAAAAGGTCATTGAGTATGAAATCCTCTGTGCTATGTTGGGTCTGTCTCAGG
The DNA here is from genome assembly GCA_033124195.1 of Coracias cyanogaster. NCBI lineage: Eukaryota > Metazoa > Chordata > Aves > Coraciiformes > Coraciidae > Coracias > Coracias cyanogaster. The sequence continues at coordinate 19,792 of JAVSBS010020536.1, read as the reverse complement.
GAAGGCAGGATGTGATTCCAGTGATCATTATCCCTCTCGCACTCCCTGATACTCTTCAACCTACTACCTCAACCTACTCACCTCCTCCTGGAGCTCTATTACTAAGTGGAGGAGTTCCTGTACCTACCTCATTTCTCCCTCAATGACAGGGCAAGTGTTCTCTCTCTTCTTTATCCAGTTCTTTCCTTTCAGGAAATGGGCTGAATCTTTGTGACTGATGCCCACCTGACTTTTTGAAATTTTCCAATGGTTTCAAAGTTATCAGGAGGGCAATAAAGATGTTTGCTCTTTCCCCTGCATGCAGCACATACGCATTGCTTCCTTAGGAAACTAGATCCAACATAAAACAAATAAAGGTAGCTATTTATGGTCGTGTTCTTAATGCTGGATTTACTTTAGTGTGACACCAGTAATGCCACTCATTCATAGAGCTATGACAACCCCAAAGCTTTACTGCTTTCTGGCACCCCTGTAACCAATTACACCAGGAGAAGGTGAGTGTAAACTGCTATCATTTGAAAATCGTAGCAGTTTAAAATCACTTTGTGGAGTATGTATCACTTCAGAAGGTTCTGAGTAACCATGAATCAAGACTCAAACCTCTTACTACATGTTAGGAGACTATCTAAATCTTCCCATCCTCTCAGTTAAGAACAATAGCTTTCACTCGAAGAGACACTATTTATGGCAAAATGGATTTAAAACAAAAAGAAAAAAAAGAGAGAGGAAAAGGAATAATAATAAAAACCCCTTCAATCACTTGACTTACAGATGCAACTAATTGATTTGAGGGTTGATGGAGGAGTGCCATGGCAGCTAGTTTGATGTAGTAATTAATGCAATCATCCTTCTTTGTTATTACTTTAATAAGGTAAACACTCTGTTAAAATAAACTGAAACAGTTGTCTCTGGCCAAGAGCTTGCAGTTGTGGTGAGCAGTGTAATAACTCCACAATGTAAAGCTTGGACAGGAAAGAATGAATTACATTAATCCCTGAAGGTTCTTACTGCAGACTTTTGAAGTTTTAGCTTTAAAGTTAGAGTGGAAAAGGAGATCTGAAACTTAGAGGCTGTTCACCCCATGGCTCCTGAGAGAAAGCAGTGTATGTCTGCTTGAGTACCCTGAATCCTGCTCATACGGGCTGGCGATAAGCTTGGTTTCTGCAAACACTCATGCTTGCGCTTATCTGCACTACCACAAATAGTCCCACGGTACTAAAAGTTAAGCTCAGGCATAAAAATGAGCACTTGCACAGGTACCTTTCATACTGTATTGGAGTATCAGTATGAAGAAGGCAGGTTTCAGCTTTGGTTTTAACCTAATCACTGTTTTTTAGAAGTAGTTTCCAGCAAAACCCACTTTCAGTAGCATGATTCAAAGGGCTGCTTTGTTTGTTTGGGTTGTCCACTCCAGAAGCTCATTCTAAACAATGGCATTAAGAAGGATAGCTGTACCATGTTGTTAAGGATCCCCGCAGTTGCTGTAACACACGGCAAAATGGAGAAAACCAATTTACCACTGAATAACAACAACAATATTTTTTTCCCCTATTTACTTACAATGTAAGATGTGTGCAACTCAGAATTTTATTCAGATATTTGAGATTTCTCTTACTTTATGAACTCCTTGTTTTAGTTGTTTTATCTAAAATGCCTGAACGCTCCCTTGGACTGAAATCTTTGCACATGGCCTGAAAACTTTCAAATATTTTTATACAAAACCTATATGGCTTCTTTGAGAAGTCCTATGTGACCAAAAGATTTGGATTTCTTCTCGGTTCCTGCTCTTCCCTGAAGCGTCAATAACCTAAATGATAATTTGTCAGATTCCCATAAGATATAGATCCAAAGATGTATTATATAATTGGAAATGCATGGGTAACTCTTGCAATGAATAATGTAGTTTTCACGATGGTGAGTGCAGATCACGTTGTACTAAGGTAGATTTATGGTGTGAATGGGTAATAAGGGGTTATGACCTCCTCATTCATGGCAGCCACCATGTCTCAGGGTGTCATGGGGAAAATAGTAAAAAATTTTTACTTTCTTATTTTTTGCTAGTTAACATAAATTTCTCATTACTGCTTAGGGTACTGAGAAAAACAAAGCACCAACAATTAAATGTTGGAGTAAATAGCTTTCTCTCCCCTTCTCAAATGCTGAGCCTAGGTTAAACACCTCTTCCAGCCCTTCCTCATTACAGCTTCTCTGATTCTCCACACAGGTTACACTTGATCTGTCCCATTCCCTTTGGCGAGGCAACTGGTTTCTGTCTAGCACTAGGCACTTCTGTCTAGTTTCTTTTGGGTTCTGCATACTTATTGCTGGTTTCCCTCTGCTGCTCTTTGCCTCTTACTTGGGTCACCCTTGGCTGCAGTCCCTCAGGGGTGTCCCTGCCCCAGTGATGGTCCCTCAGATGTGTCCCTCTCTACGGCAGGGAGCGCCTCCAGCCGAGAGCCCCTCTCCTCTCTCCCCACTCTCCCCAGCTGCCTCCTCCACAGTATCTCCAGCGCTGTGTCTCCAAGAGCATCACATTTCCTGAAGGCTGCTACTTGCTTTCTTAAATATACGTGAGTCAGGGCATCATGTGCTCCTCAGACTGGCAGAAGTTTTGGCAGGCGATGAGGTGTTTTCACATGTTTCAATGTGCTTGGCACTTGACTCTTCATGGCCTCCTTCCACACTGGTCCTCCCTTGCTACCAAACTGCTGCCATTTATGCCCAATGCGCAGGGTCCCTCTGCAGGCTGTGCTGCCCTCTCTGTGGAGATCTCCGTGCTGCTCATTTAATTTCTTTCAGGATTAGCCTTTTAACAGGAAGAACTTCAGAAACCCAGAGGCTTCCTTTGCTGTACTGAAGAGAGGTGGATTATTGACAGCACATGGCTGTGTATGCGCTTTATAAACTCTGGAGCTTTACTCCAGCTGAGCATTTTCTTCTCAAATTTTTGATTTCTCATTTCTACAGCAGTTGATAACAGAAACAGCACAGTCCACAGAGAAAGCAGCTGAGAGCGAGCGAGCGCTTTAAAGAGTAAGGAGGCTACTTTAGACGACAACTTTTAATTCCATTGTTTTCATTCTCTGGCTGGAATTCTTCATTCACATTCACATTCACCAGCTCTTCCGGGGGAGCGACGCCGAGACCGCGCAGCCGCGGCACTGCCGGGCCCGGGCAGGGGACGGTTCCAGCCCTTGTGGTGCTAATTCTGACTTTGCTGGGTTCTGAGGAGTTAATTCCAAGCAGAGCAGCTCACGGGGACAGTTTGCCCCGCAGCCACCCGTGCTAGGGCAGGGAGGAACAGCAGCACCGCCGCTTCTGACAGGGACCCACACCGGGGCTGGCACCGGCACCGGCTGCCGAGCCGGGTCCCCGCCCCCGAGCCCGGCTGCCCCGGGCCGAGCGGCGGCAGCTGCCTGAGCTTCCCGGGAGCGCCACGGGGGGGCACGGCCGGACCGGCAACGCGCCGCGCCGAGCCTTGCCGAGCCGAGCTGAGCCGTGCCCAGCTGAGCCGTGCTGTGCCGAGCCGAGCTGAGCCGTGCCCACCATGCCGAGCCGTGCCGGGCCAGGCCCGGTTATCGCGGGTTTGGCCCAGTCACCGCCGGCGAGTTCCCTGACCCCCGCCCGCGGCTGGGCCGGTGGCCGGTGCAAGGGTGACTGGGCAGCCCGGCTGAGCCAAGGCAGCTGCTGGAGACCTTGCAGAACTTGGGGCCTCCACGGGTTTGTCCTCGGCCCCGCCCGTTTGGCCTGGGCGGCAGCGGGGCCTGTGCCCACCGGGCCGGGGATGGCGGCAGGTGAGGGCTGAAGGTCTGGGAGCCGGTGGCAAAGGCCTTTGCCGTGTCCGTGGGGAAGCTGGAAGAAGTGGGAAAGGCAGAGAAACATCTCCTGCCGGCTGTGCTGCCCCAAAGATGTGTGACCATGGGGGACACTTGTCTGTAAAGCCCACATTTCTCAGGTGACCAAGGCAAGCAGGGAGGCATTTTTCCCTTCAAAATCTCTTGTACTTATTCTACTTGTAGGCCACAGTTGTGTGTTCATGGACGTGCATGTGGGGGTAGAACACTGTGGACTGCGGTGAGATTGCCCCTCTGCACGTGTGTGCACACATTTGCAACACAAGGGTCTTGCACGTCCCCCTCCTGTTCTCATGGGTGAAGCTGAAGCAGAAGGGGCCTGTTAAAACCAGGGGATTTTATAGTGGAGTGAATGGGAATCGGAGGGCAAACATACCTCTGAGGAATGAACGTGGAGAGGACCCTGTGCCAACTATAATAATCAGTGTGACTAATAGGGAACACCGACAACTGTTCCATTATATCATGAGACATTACATCGTGCTTGAAAAAACAGCCTTTGATGACATGCGAAGGACTGGCAAGTGCATTTCAGGGAATCCTCCTGGATTTCTTCAAGGGTTTCAACCCATGTTCTTCATGTTATGCATAATTTAACTTTCTCGGCAGTTAGATTGAACTTGCTGGTATGGGTTTTACATATTCGTCATTTAAATTTGGAAGAACAGAAGGTGTATGAACTTATTTTAAAAGTTACTCATTTATAGTTCCTTGGAGGAATTAGAAACTGGAGCTTTATGGTAATTTTGCCATGTATTTCTAGACCTCACCCAACGTGCTATGGTTTTGCAAAATGCCAGATACTCGCACAACTCCTTTTGCATTTAGTCTCACAGAATGTACAGAGTGGGATTTCTATATAAAGTATTGTAATATTGACTTGCATATTTTTTAGTAATTTTAATATTGCCAGTGTCAATCAGGAAGGAGATTGCTTCCTTTATTACAACTAATATGGTAAGGCAGAACAAAGAACTTTTTAGAAAATTAATATGCTCTGGGGAAATTCAATAAATCTTTGTTAGAATAAAAAAGGTCTTACATATAAATATATAAAAGCTTGCTGTGTATTGTGCAATAGTTGCTTACTGCTAAAGGACTAATGCATTGTAAATCAATGGTGGGTCCCATAGCACATTATGGCATATTTTATTGGGTTTTTTCCTTAAGGTAAAGTCTTTTATTAAGGCTATATAAGAGTACACTCTGCTGAAAACCTTGTTTTTCATAGTGCTCTATACATAATGTTGGGGGGTTTTTTTATTTGCTTCATTAAACATTCCTGTAATTAATGCATTTAATGGGAATCCAGCAGTAACAAATATAAAATTTACTGTGGCTTTAAAAAAACCCCACTTTCGTTACTAGATTTTCCATGAACAAATAGCAATGACCAAATTCCTCAAAATATTTCTGCACTCACCCCAGAAATCTCCCGCTAAAACAGGTGATGTTTTCAGCTGTGTAATGGAAAAGAAATGCCACATAAATAATCCTTGTGAAGGTCTCAGTATAAACGCAGAGGGAAAGCGCACCAAAAAGTGTCTTTAAAATAATCCCCAAAAAACTCGGTTTCAAGCTTGATAAGAAGACATCTGTATTAGCACTGGAGCTTGCCGGGTGAGTTATTAGGTGTTGAAAGACACCGTCTAGGAAGTCTGACCCATCAGAATTTGAATGTAAAAGGCAAGTGACAACTGAATACATGAAAAGCCTTAGAGCCCGGTCCCAAAGCCCTCTTTCCCTGCCTGAAAAGCCCGTTTATCTTCGGATGAATAAGAGTTACAGAATTGGAACCTAAGGGAAAAACCGGTGGTATCCATGGCCAAGGGAATGTCTCCCTCCCACCCGTTTGATTAGAACCATGTGCAGGTTTGGCTAATGAGACTGCAGGGCTTTCCCCTCGCCTCTGTGGATGATTGTGGCATTTTATTTGAATGCCAATATAGTTTCCCATTCCTGTTCCTTGCAAGCTTTTGGTCTGGGCAAATAAAGAGAACCAGAGAATCTTTTTACAGCGTATAAAAATCTTCCCATCTTATCCAAGAGGAAATACTAATATGAAGAACATCAGTGTTTTAATGGCCTCCTAATGAAGACGGGCATGGCCAGAGCTTTGAAGAAGACAAATGGAAAGCAAACCAGCTCATTTCTCCTTGAGGGCAAAGATTACAATTTCTAGAGAGGACTCCAGGGATATACCATCAGCAGGTGAAGCTTCACCTGCCTGAAGTCTTCTGGCAGGGCCCTGATGCCTTTGGCAAGAGCAGGAAAGTTAGGTAGGAAAATGGGGGGCATGCTCACATTTTCTGGTTTCTCTGTCAGTCTATTCCTCTCTGCATGCTGCTGGGAAAAATGAAGACAATTATATTTACCTAAATCCCTGGGTAATTAAAGCACTAAATTAAAGCCTGAGAAGCACTTGAAACTCCCTGATGAAAAAGCTCATACATGGATAGCACGCTTGTAACCTTATGTGTCTGACGTTCTCCCGAAGGTATGGAGGATACACAGCAAACACTCTGTACAGCCACAGATAGGTGATCACATCTAATTTAAAAGCCCTCATTACTCCCTCCTGACAGGCTTGGATGTTTGCCTGCCTAGTTCCAAGGCCAACATTGATCCATTTAAAATTAATATTTTTCATTCCTTTCTCTGCTGCGTGCATTTAAAAGCTGTCCTTGGCTTCCCCTCCCAGCCGCTGGCTCCAGTTAGCCCAGCAGCAGCTGATGGAGCTCCTCCGCTTTGCGGCACCAATGGCATCCTACTGGTCACGTACCATGTTAGATGCAGAACTTTCCTGGAAGAGGGACTGCCTTGCTCCCGACATCTTCCAGGGCTTCAGCAAGTGGCAGAGCTTAATTTCCGATTGGGAAAAATGGGCCTTTCTCTTCCCCTCCCAGAAAGGAGCTGTGAGTGCCAGGGTCCTGTTGGGTGTCATGCTTCCTCCTGCAGCACGATCATGGGCTCAGTCCTGTGCACTCCCCACACTCAACTGGGGCTTGAAAAGGAAGGAGAAATGGTTTTATGAGAGGAGCAAGAAGTTTTGTGAGAGCAAAAAGAACTTTGTACAATTATTGAGTGACATGCAGCATAACATGGCAAAGGAAATTGCCCTCATGAAGATACATCTGAAGCTCATCCTTAGCAATTAAGAATGTGGGTTCTGTTCTGGAAAGCAACTGTAAAAAGGAGGAAAAAAAGCATTGTTTTAATAAATAGCTTGGGTTTGTTTCTGCCTTCACGGTGATGTTTGCTGACTCTTTGAAGGCAGAGAGCAGGTGGTGTTTTAAAACTACTTATGGCTTTGTGGGCTTTGGAGGGGAAGGAGAGCTCTGGGTGAAACCTTGCTGGTGGGTCTGCACAAGCAGTGCAGTCAAGGAGGTAAACCTCACAGGGACAATGGGGCAGCACCACCACCACTGGTGGCACAAGCTGTAGACACCATCTTACTTAGATTTCTATATGGTGCCCTGGGCACAGCCTGGGAATACGGCTTCACCACGCAGCAGCTCACAAACATCTTGGCCATCTCCACCCCACCACCTTCGCTGTGCTCTGCTTACTCCCCGTCATCCTGCCTGTGGCCCCCACCTGCCCTCGCAGGGCTCTGCACACCCGTTTACTATGCTGACAACGTGATAAATACCTTTCAGCTGCGTTTTTCCCTGGTTTTATTCAGTCACATTGGCTTGAGGTACAGTCAGGCAAACGACAGGACCTTGCATTAGCTCAGCTCTTGCAGTGTGGTGGCAGGAGTCGTCTTGGAGTGCTGGAGTCAAGAGGATCAGTAAAGTGGGACCCTGCAAACCTCACTGCCAGTGCAGCTGGGGCGCTACTGTATTTGTTGCTGTGAAAATGTGGGGTTGAGTGTCCCTGCAGGCCCTCCACCTCATCCCATGGGGTACTAGCACAAAGAGGTAGCAGGAGGCCTTTGCAGACATCAAATGGTTCCTCAACTATTTTAGGAGATGAGTTTAGGATTGTGGGAATTAGGCACAAAGTAGGTGTCAGTCAGCGCAGTTTGCACCTGCTCCAGCTGAATGATAAAAACTTTTCCTCTAAAGGCAAGCCACCATTGCAGCAGGGCAAAAGCAAAGCTACCACTCCCCCATCCTCCCAGCTCAGCTTGTGAAAACTGCCTGGCTTTAATTTTAATTCTGACGATTTAACTTTTAGATCAAAGTGCAGGGAACAGCTACAGCAAAATGCCGACAACAGAAAACCCAAGCCAAAACAACGGCCGGTGTTGTGATACCAAACACGATCCTGTGTAACTGGAGGCCACGGTCATGTCCTGCTGTGGACAGTTCCTTTTTCTCATCCACAGCTACGTGTTGTGTTTGCAGCCCAGCTTCTTGAAGCTAAGAAAAACTTTTACTAAGCTGGAATTGGCTCAGCTGCCTTATAGCACAGAATGAAGATGATTAGTGGAACAAAAGAGAAAGTGCGAGGAGGATATAGAGTCCTTCCATACAAAGCCTCCTATCTTCCTACATGATCCATTATAATCCAGAGGGCCCCAGATTTAAACTAATCTGTTTCTGCCTTTATTTATTTTTACTTGACTCAATTTCCTTCATGAGCTGGCCAGTTATGTCAAGTATTTGTCTTTCTTTTAACTTGACTTGCTGTCAGATGAATGCAATGCTCTGTGAAAACACCGGCTCACCTGCTGTCTACACATGTGTGCATACATCTATACCACCTGCGTCTATATATCTACCTGTGTCATCTACATGTATCTATATAATCTGTCTGCCTATTGCTATCTGCCTATCTATATCTGTATCATCTATATCATTTGCTTTTAGAGTGAGGCACACGGGTTGCAAATTCCTCAAGCCTCTGCAAAATCCACCTTCAAGCTCCCCTCTCTTTTGGGAAAGGCAGCTGCCCCATCGCTTCTTGTTCAGGCTGCTCTGCCTTGCTCTGTCGGCAAGTCCTGTGGGAATGGGCTGATCAGGTTCACTAATGGTCGGGCTCTTGTGGTATTTGCTTACCTAACACAATCAGAACACACGTCTTAAATATTTTATGAGCTTTGTGGGGTCATTCTCATACAGTGGCATTCTGTTGCACTGGAGAATAGAGCAGGCTGGAGGAAAAATGGTGCTCGAGTGCTGCAGAAAGAGGGTTTTAAGCAAATGGAAGCACTAATGCCCTGCTTAGAGCTGCTAAAACAAATGTCCTTGTTGCAGCGGGACAGATGGGAGGCAAAAAGAAGGTAGGGCCATTGCAATAACAAAGTAGACCAAAGAATTGAGCAAATGACCCCAAACCCTCAGTTGCTAGCTCTGATCGGAAGGGTGGTGGCAGTCCTCCTTTAACTTTGATTACTCTTTTCCCACTCTTACTTGCTTAATTTTTTTACTCCCTTGAAACTAGTTCTCAGGAAGTTTTGTACTTTATCTTGTGCTTACTCCCTGTGGGCCAAACTCTTGAATGACTGTGAGTAAAACCTTTCTGTAAAGAAAATGGGTGCAACAGGGTAATTCTGGGGGTAGTCCCAGAGTTGGGGTCTCCTGTAGTGGGGCCTCTGCACCCAGTAGCTATTGAGGAGATGCAAACTGGTTTTCCCTCCAAATTGGCCCATTGCCTGCCTTCAACTGGGCAGTGCTGGCTCCAGGGTGGGCAGGGAAAGTGGAGGGGTATGTCTGTACTGCAAGTTTTTCCTAGAGCTGTGGGTGGCAAGGGTTGCTGATGGGAGGAGCAGAACCAACCATGCCATTTCTGAGACTGTCCCGATGTGCTGCATATGGGGAGATTCCCCAGGAAGGAGTAAGAGTCACTTTGGCTCTTTTAAGCTGAGAGTCAGTGTGATATGAGAGAGCTTTGCATCCTTGCATGTTCAGTGTTCCCTCTATCCCAGTACTTTTTAAAAATCACCCCAAAACTAAAGCGCTCGTGTGTGCCTGCTTCTCTATCCCCCTGCTGAAAGGTTTATTTACCACAAGACCACTTCCAGTTTCTCAGCTCATGCCTCTGTTTGTGTCTGGGCTCCTTTGGGTTTGACACCCCTCCCAAGCCCCCTTTTTGGGGAGGTGTCTGCTTTCTCCAAATGGTTGCTCCAGATCTCCTATGCTGCCTGCTTTTTGGCAATGCCTTTGGGTACATACAATGCCCTCTGTGCTAGCTTATCATCCCTACCCAAACTCTGTGCTACATTGCCATTAGTTTTGAGTGTCCTTACAGCAAGCAGCTGAGGATGCAGCCTGGGTTCTGGAGAAAGCTGGAGGCAGGCTCAGAGGAAAAGTGTGTCCAGCCAAAGCACAAAGGGCTGATGTGGCAGAGGGAAGGAGTCTTTTTGCACCACTGCTCTGACCAGTGTAAGCTGGGGCAATCCTCTCGCTGATGCAGAGTGTCCTCAACTCAGCCTCATTCTGGCTGCATCCCTGCAAAGAAGCAGAGAAGAAGCATGTGCTCACACTGATTCAGTTTTTCTCTAATAATAACTTTGTTATGATATCCAGAGCAGCCCGGAGAGAGCAATAGTAACAGTGGACTGCTTGGAAGAAGAACAAATAACTGTGATCAAGTTTGGGAAACCATGAATCAGCTGTAAAGGGCAGTGTTACCTCAGCCTGAATACATCTTGCTTAGCTCATACTGTCAGGTGTAAATATAACTGTGTGGACAATAAAATAGTCCTGTGATATATCTTCGTGAGAGGCATCTATTTTTACAGATACGATGATCCTCTTAGTGTTTGGTCCCAGAGCAAGAGCCCTGCTGTATAAATAAGCTGTGGCATGACAGCTCTGCTTTAAAGGCAGTGCAAGAGTACACGGCCTCAGAAATGGCTCCAGCTAATGCCATGCCTTGATGTCTGGGGAAAATGTTTGCTGTACCCCCTTAAAGAGGGAGCCACGTGAGCTCGCTGTTCCCCATCTTCCAGCTTTTACAAAGGGAGAATAGGATTAGGGGCACAGCTCTGCCTTTTTCCTACCCATTTTAGGAGGGCAAATGCTCTTGGCCAGATTTAGCCTTTTGAAAACCAGGAGGAGAGCACCAGAAGCTGTGCCTGTGCCAGGGCCTCCAAGGGAGCAGCACAGTCATGCCACATGGGGCTGGTCTCCTGCAGTGTGACGCTGGGAGCAAGCACTTGCAGGCAGCCTGATCCCTGTAGCCGAGGCTGCACCTCTCAGGTCTTGGACACCATCAGGTCAGGTCATCGCTCCAGCACTGCCAGCAAGGACATCAAGTTGCGTTAATCTAAAGCTGGCTTTCCTGCTGGAGACATGGGTCCATCCTGACTAACTTTAGATTACAGTTTACACATTGTTGTGCCAAGGTCTGTATTGGACCAATTTATAGTAAGAAATGAGGTTGGCAAGATAACAGGGGCATCACAATTAGAGCTAATTAGCCCAGCAGGAAATCCATTTCCAGGCAGCTTTTGGCAAGAGGCAAGGTTGGCGGGATAACAAGCATAGAGTGTATTTTGATATAAGTACACTCCAGCTGCAAGGAAAAGTAAAATAGCAGCTTGTCTCATCCTTAGGCAGAGGCCTCACGTCAGGCTCCACCGCGTAAGTCTTTTTGTTTGAGGCTTTGCAGCCTCTCCATTTGGAAAAGCTTCAGAGAACATGTTCTTGCAAAGTCACCTTGGCTGACAGAGGGCAATGGTGGGCTGTAACATCTGCACAGACCTCACTCCTACTGCCAGACAGGAGGATGCCCAGACCATGGTCCTTCTCCGGTTTCAGGAAAGGTGAGAGATTGCAGCTCAGAATAGGAATCACTGAAGAGTAGCTTGGTTTAATTGCAGGACGTACCCATACCATAAAATGTCCGGGGTATAGACACAGCCAAACTATTGGAACTATTTGTATTTGAGTGCTTTATTATATTGGAATTGCGGTGATATTATTAACATTTGTACAAATGCACAAAATTCCTATCTCTTCTAGCTAGAAAGAGATGTAAAAATCTGACCTAGTTGAACAGTCTCAATGAACTCATTGTCCATTTGTAACAATAATGGGTTCACAATGCAACAAAAAAGCTTAACATAAAATTAAACATATTAAATGCTGCAGCAGTATTTACACTTATGTACCAAAAAAAAAAAAAAAAAAAAAAATTATCTCCCTCCGGTAAGGAAGGTGGTTGCTTTACAGAATAAAACAAACAGACAAACAAACACAAAACCTTTGCATACAATACAAACAACCTCAAGCCCAAAACTTACTGTGACAGCACCTTTTTTTAATATAATATATATATTTATATATAAACTTCGATAGTTTAGGCTTACTCCAAGCAGTGCTAAAAGTTCCTCAAAACCAGGACAACAGCAATAGTCCGAAGAAGCAACGTTCACTGATGAATGTTACCCAGTGTTTGAACGGAGCTGTTACAGAGAGGGGTACAGAGCTCACGGCATTGCGCTGGCAAACGCTTGGGTCCCAGTGATGAAGTCCTTGGCAAAACTCTCAGTGGCAATTATTCAGAAGAGTGAATACACCTTTCATGCAAAATAGTTTATCTTGTGGAAGCATGGTAAAGGTTGTCTTTGACAGGGATCTCTTTGCAATCTCAGCTCTGTAGGGTGGGGAAAAAATTTCTCTGGAATTTCCTAAATTCTAGCAAGGAAAATATTTCCCTTGAAATGCCCTATCAGCCCTCCCTCCTCCCTCACTTCCTGACACTGCTGCAGTTTCTGCAAAGCCGGAAGGAGCTTTCAATCTTCATTCAGAAGGCTGTTGCACAGATTTTTATCAAGAAAGAGATCTGGTTCTAAGAGTGTCATGGCAAGAGCAAGGTATGCCCTTACCTTGAGCTTCGGGAACAGTCCCACCAGGTGAAACTCAACATCACTAACATTTAATTTGCATAAATATAGAACTGGAGATCCTGAATCCCAGGTATCACACATTGGTCTAAATATAGCAAGTTACAATTATTGATTGCAGTTCAAGGAGAGCCTGGGAAAGGATCAGATTTCCACTTAGAGAATCAATCTTGTCTGTGAGTGGTGTGAACACTGACATTTTTGGCCTCATGCAGTTTAGGATTTGCTATAAAGTCATTTTAAAAGCTATGGAAAACCAATAATGGTAAGCAATTTAGCTCTTCAGTGCAAAGCCACTGATAAAGCTCCTGCTTTGGCAGGGGCGAGTTGGACTAGATGATCTCCAGGGGCCCCTTCCAACCCCTACCATTCTATGATTCTGTGATAAAACTGAGACAACTGTAAGCTCTGAAAAAAAAAAAAAAAAAAGGTTATGGATGTTAACAGTCTCTTTTGTCTTTGCAGTAAGATGATTATTTCAGATGATGAAAAATCTAGCAATTTTTTTTGGTTTAGTGTTCAAATCACTTGAGATTTTATTGCTTTTATTTGTCCTTAGAAGTTTTTAGTCTCTTTTCTTATTCTTTTTTTTTTTTTTAAAGGTGCTGTCCCTAGTCAAGTTATAAGGCAACATATTTTATTGATTCAGAACTCTAATACTTAGTATGGCCACTGTTATCACTGCAGCTTCGCAGCTACCGTGAGTTGGACAACAGTCAAAGTGCATGACAATGCACAACAGAGACAGTCTCCTGACCTTGTGTTATACAGGACACTTTGGTTCTCGGGATGAGAGATTACAAATGTAGCTTAGATGCTGCCTCACACACTTTGCATAATAAAACATTTATATGCTGTCATGAAGAGGGTGTAAAGTCTAAGTCACACTGCAGACTGGCAGTTGTCAGCCTCTCTGTTCAGGCAGATGTGAGAGACAAGTTGTAGATATGCCACCAGTGAAAGCATATAAATGTATCTGGTGCAAACGTTTTACAAGAGTATTTATAAATGACTCAACAAGGGAGAGCAAGAAAGAGAGTGAGAGCTAAAGTGCAATTTAAAAATAATATAAATAATTGAAACGTAGAAATAAGATACTAATTAGTTGTAACTGGTTTTCTTTTATAGGCACAGTTTAGTTTTTATGTCTACAGATCAATCTTTTTCTCTTCTTCCCCCTCCAGTAATTTTCTCTGATGTATAATGGAGTTTCAATGGTCTAAGTCTAAGGAACACTGCTTAGTAAGAGGACAGAAGAGGCAATGATAAGGCAGTATAGTGCAACTCACTATGTGATATTAGAAAAGAAACAAGGTTGGGGTTAGATCTTCCATGGTGATGTATAAAATGAGCCTTAAAAAAAAAAGGAGGAAAAAAAAAAGACAGGCTTTCCAGTTATATGTTGACCTATGCTTTCTAAAATGAGAGAGCACATTTTCCAATACTAAGGAAACAACTGAAGGTTCATAATTTGTTTTGCTGTTACAAAAAAAAAAGAAGAAAAAAAAAAAGCAGATGCTGCTTTAAGGAAAACATTTAATTCTAGGAATTTCTGTACAACTGACCTCAGCAAACTTTTCCATCTTAGATGGATGACTTCTGCTTGAGACCCTGAAAGATTAAGATGCACACACACCTAGAGTAGTTTATTGCAAAACTAATATTGTAACTTAAAAAACCCAAACAGATTCTGTACAAGAATACTGTTCAAATGGAATGTGTTAAAATAACATTTATTAATAAATACTTTATAAAATTCTATGTGAATACTAAATTAATAGATTCCTGTTTTAAAATTGCTTTGGTCCTCATGAATTTTCATAAATTCACTCTATATGCTTTTTTTTAAAAAAAGGTATTAGCCGCTAAAAAGCACATTTTGCCTAAACTAAAAGGCTAGTTTTCAACACTAAATATTGTTGCTTAAAAAAATATGAATCCTCAAAAGTTGGGCATTTAACAGTTATAGCTGGCTTGTTAGTTAATAGGACAGAGTCAGTTAACACACTAAATCCACACGCACTGAGGCACTGAACCATTGACTTTCCACTATTCAGAAGATGGGCAGCAGACATTTAGCTTCGTAGCTGGAATTAACTCCCAACAGCGTGAAATTTTCCATAAATCATCATCATCATACCATCGTCCTTATAAAACACACCACGATAGCACACAAACTACTTGTCTCCCACAGGCAGTGTTATGAATATGGCTTGCATAAGTTGACTTGGGGAATGGGGGGCCAGGGATGAAGGAACTGGATCACAGCATCATTTCTTTCCAATCAAAGTATTGGGAGTTTTCTGTGGCTGAGATTTCCAATGTGCTTCTGAGGTCACCCAACAAGAGACGCTGTCCACAGAAATACCTCCTCCTGAAGAAGGCGCCGGCCAAGGCTCACCACCCTGCTAGTGCCCAGGAGAGCGAGCAAGGGAAGCAGTCCGAGCCGCCCGCCGGTGGCAGGACGGGACATGGAGCCCAGCGAGCGCCGCAGTGGCTGGATTGGCAGGGCAGGAGCAAAGCGGAGCAGTCTCCAGTAGTAGCTCATGGAAAAGCAGGTTTTCTCCTCAATGGAAAGAGCCCAGGAAGTGCATTTAGAGTGACGTGCTTAGGAAGAAGCCGCTGCTACTGACTGCGCAGCATAGGGGCATCCCAGGGACCGAGGGGCAGGGGTTTCTCCCGCAGCCCTTGCTCAGGCAGCCTCCAGTGCCCGGGGGGACCAGCAATGAGGAAAGGCTGCAGGGTCACTCCCCTGCAAAACAAGAGCATTTTAATGTGGAAGTGAATCTGATGAATAGTATAAGGTGCCTGGTACGGTTGGTCCTTTTACCGATGATATAGCTGATATAAATATGCTGCATGTTGTCTTGGCCTGTGAACCTGCGACAGAGTTACAAGAAGCAATAGCAAATAGCTTTTCATCCTTTACTTATTTCCACATCACTAGCAAGGATTATACCTAAAGGCCAACAGTATAGAGAGGAGACATTTCATTGTAATTACACATTTAGGCCAACATGTGCGGTTGGCTTGCCTAGTTAGCATTAAAAAAAGAAATAATTGAGCTATATATAATACACATCAGTCAAACTGTCAAGTTGCTGAATTTAACAAAACTTAGGCAAGGTTTTGTATTTTTTTCTTCTTTTTTTTTTTTTCTTTTTAATGTAGAGGCTTTCAGTTTAACAGCTAAATATTTTAATTGAGTAGACTGAATAAAATGAAGCTAAACCGTAATTCTAGTGCAGTGTAGCTCAACTGGGTATTCTAATATTACCAACAACTTTGATTTTTATTTTTTCATGTATTTAAGTGCTACCCATATAGAAGGAAAGTTTTAAAAATTAACCCTGCGATGGCATTTTCTTTTTCACGGTGAATGATGGCATTCAGGCACAGGGGAAATGCTTATTTGTTTTTTTTTACATAGTGGATACTCAGTTGGAACATTTTACTTGACAGCATATTTGAAAAAGGTTCCCTTGGGAGCCATGATGAAGCAAAACCATTTAGCTATTACAACTGGAGGTTAAAAAAAATTATAGATTCAGTATTTAAACACTTTAAAAGTATATGTTTGTCTAAAATATAATAGAAAATCCTTTACATTTGTATTTTTTCGTAATTTTTTTTGGTTCTTAGACTATATAATCAAGTCAAGATTTACACTGTACATTAAAAATCTTCTTCTTTTGAATGTATTTGCATAAATGGAAAGCGAGCTGTTAAAGGAAAGAATACTGATAAGAAGTTAGTTACCAAGATAAGAACTAATTCAGAAATGAATGATCCTCAGATTTTTGCTTTCCCTTCCAGCCAGGCCCTGCTCCTTACCAGCGCCTCACGCTTCAGTTGTTTCACTCTCCCTCCCACGCAGAGAAGAGCCACCCTTTACAGCTCACGACTCCTCTAAAACCGAAGACATGGTCTTTGAGGGGGAGAACTTTGCTTCTGAACAAAATATGTTCAGGGCTAGAGGATTTGCTGGGAATAACACGAATTAGCTTTTACTATTAAAGATGCAGCCCAAAATGTTTGAACATTTATCACCAACTTGGAGCCCCCTCCCCTGGTAAGCAGTGGGAGGTTTTGCCGCTGGCAGATTCGAGAGCAAAATCAGGTCCCAGTCCACAGCAAGGCAGCATAATGAACTGGCATCATCTCCAATTTTCCCATCAATCACTGGTACCACTCGGGGATGCAAATCAGTTGCACTGAGAGGCAGGCCCAGAGTCCAAACAAAAACCTTAATTGTGGCATGACTGTTTTACAGACCTTCTTTGCAGGACTGAATTTTATCCAGAGGGCAGTGGGATTTGCCATTCTTGCAGCGCTTTACAGCAGCCGCATGCCTTCTAAAAATTTAGTGTCCTAATGAGACAATTCCTTACTTGCGGTAAACAGGCATTAAGTGCCATTAAAGTCAGTGAGGCTACACTGCTGTCTGCCAGCTCAGGATCGGTCCGTGGACACTTAAAGGAATGCCTGCAGAGAACAGGCCTTTCCCTGGGTATTAAAAAAGGCATTTTTCCAACTGGTCAGGACCGTTACGCCGATTTATTTCTCATTTATAGCCCGTGAAACCTGAGGCTGTTAGCTTTCGTTGCTAGAACAATGCAACCAGGTTAGGGAACAGAACTTTTCCGAATTATTATATTCCACATGGATTTTTCTACATTAATGACTGGCAGTGCAAAAGAATTGCTGCGTTTCTCAGGTGTTGCTCGCTATGGCTGTACCACACCACAGAAGCTTACAGAACTGCTAGCATCAACACAGCTGGCTCTCAATCCTGCTTCACCTGGGGTTGTACTGCTTTTGCTTTTTGCTGTTTATTAAAAACACTAAATCAGGAATATTTGTACTTTTTAAAAGCCAAATGCTTGGCGCAGTCCAGCTGTGGGTGAAGAGCTAGTGAAAGCAGCAGCCGTGCTGACAGTTTTTAGGTGGGCTTGAAGTTTTTGCTTGTTCATCACCGTTCTTTGAGAAAAAGAGAGGAAAGTAAGAAAGCCTTGGAATGAAAAAAAGCAGGAAAATAAAGCTGGGGGATGAAAAACAGGAAAATAAAGCTGGGGGAAAGGAAAAGGAAGGTGTAAGAATAAGTGGAGGAGAAAAAATCCAAGGTAGAGGAGAGAGGAGAAGGGGGAGGGCTAGACAAAAGAGCATGGTATTTGGGTTTTGATTTTGTCCTGATAGCCACATCCCATATAACCACTTTGAAAGAGGCTCTGAATGCAAGATGGGGTCTGCTGATAGCACAACGCTAACTCATTTTTTTATTATGCTGTCAGCAGATGCCCTCTCTCTATATTTATAGCCTAATTACTCCTAGTTACCTACGTATGACTCTGTTTAATATTTTTCATGCCTCACATTGGCTAACAAGCTGCAGTTTAACACAACTCTGTATTTCTGAGGCTTCAGGCTAGATTGGTGAGAAGGAAACATGACTATGTACAGAAACAGTTAGGTTTATAAACAAGTAACTGGTACCAAAAAAACTGGAGAAAGCACCAAAGCATTTCTCAGACTGATAGCATATTAATTGCATAACTCCCTTTTATGTAACTAAGTATAAAAGACATTTTAATAACTATAAAAATGAAAGCCAGAGTCTTTCAAGGACTGAGGAATCTTCCAGACTTAAGTTATGGTTGGAAATGTTCTTAGCACAGATGACGCTTTGATACGCTACCACATTCCCCTAACAGTTTCTGATCAACCACTTTTAAAGGATGGGGTTGATGTCTGTTCTGTGGCTGGCGAGCTGGGTGAGAGTGGAGCTTCCCACGACATCGCTGACGGAGGAGGAGGTCGTGATGGTGTTGTGCTGGATGACTTGCTGCTGGGAGCAAGCTGGGACTGGGCTCGCAGGAGGACTGCTCTCGGGACCTGGGAAGGAGGTGAGGGCACAGAGACAACACACATTCATTTTTCCATCCGAGTGACAAGCCAAGGCTGGGTGACACTCCTGGAAAAGGGATATACCACCACAGCAGCAATACTAATAACCTGAAGCATGCACAAGTCCCAGGATTTCAAAATACACAGTTATCCAACATTCTCTGTCTTCTGATCTTTGCAGGTTTTTTTGTTTGTTTGTTTTTTTAAAGCCAGCTTCTCTGATATCAGGAGTTGGGACCTTGAAAAAGTCCAAGACTTTAATGACTATGAAACTAGTGTCGGGATAAAAAGTCCAATATCTTAAGGTTTATAAAATCATGGGATTGCTTAAATGCTTTATTCACTCCAGCAGGAATCAGTGCAGTGCACTGCAGCACAGAAAATTTAATTCAAGCAGCAGTTGATAGGCATATAATGCAATTACCTATTTTTTCTTTGAGTTCTGTTAAAGAGCCAGATGCGTAGTGATGCAGAAGAGACAGAAACAGGCTCTATTTTAAGAGAATGCTGCAATCAAGCAAATATTAACCCTGAGGATTTTCTGAGCCATTCTAGAGCCAAGCAAAGAATTTGTCCCTAAATTACCACACTCATAAAATGCAACAACTAGACAGAATAAATTCAATGCCTCCATGAGATGAGAATTTTTTGAAAAACATGAAAGATAAGAGTTAAAAAAGAGTTAACAAACCTTGAAAACCTGTGCCACGCTTGGTCTGCGCCACAGAGCACAGTACCGTTTTCGCTGGAGGGGACTGAAATGTTTTCCTTTTTAACTTTCCTTTTGAGAGTTATTTTAAGGTGCTGGCAGTGCTGCGCCCAGGAGGACTCTTGCAGGTTTGGAGCTGTGAGTTCAAGCGGGATCCTCCACATGGGAGCGAGCGTCCATCCGTGTGCATCTCCTTGTGGAAGGGAGGGGTGGGGAAGGCTAGCTTTGCTGTGTGGGATGCAAACCAGGGCTTTTTTGATTTTGAGCAGGGCTGGATAAATAAGGGCAGGAGACTGGATGGCTGGGATGATGTTTGAGAAGACAGGTTCAAGTGATAATCTGACCAAGAAGGGGTTCTGGAAGGAAGAACTGGAAACTTTGCTTTCCTGTGAGGAGTGTGGAGACAGTGCAAACATACCAGCTACTTACTTAGATATCCTTGTGATTCTTTCTGCATAGCTGTTATCGGACAGTCTTTATGTGTTAACAATAATTGTTTCAGCTGTGCTACCTCATTTTTCAGCA